>CAVNYN010253008.1:0-24611 GCA_963692815.1 Nyctanthes arbor-tristis
CACAATTATACTAGTGTAACGAACAACGTTACAAGTAAAACAACAAGATAGTAGCTATAAACAAGATAATTAGCAAGGCATTTATAACACAAAATGCAAATGATCTTACATGACGATGCTATCATGCACAATGATCAACCCACATGCCTTCCTCATGATCAGAACGCTGTAATTCGTGTCTATGTTATCATCCCCTGTAGGTACATGTCGTATACCAACAGAGAATGGAGGGGTTTTGTCAAACTGATCACACTCTTCCTCGTCAACCATATCATCAACACCAACTATACGTCTCTTACCTTGAAGGACGACTGACCAATTAGGTTCAACAGGATCAACACTGTAGAAGACTTATTTTGCTTGTGATGCAAGTATGAAAGGGTCATCAAGATAGCCTAGCCGACCAAAGTCTACCAGAGTGAAACCTAATTCGTCAACCCGAACACCCCGACGGTTTTCAACCCATTTACATCGAAAAAGAGACACCTTCAAAACCTTGTAGTCTAGCTCCCAAATTTTTTCAATGACACCATAGTATGACACTGCGGCATCAACTGGCCTCCCATGATTGACACTGGAATATTTTGATGAAAGTGCTATTAACGTCACTCCACTGTTCTGCATCGTACTCTTATCATCCTGACTTTTAGTATAAAATGTGTATCATTAATATCATAGCCCTCGTAAGATGAAACATCCACCTCAAGGACGTACTCCAACCATTTTATTGTTTCCATAATCACAGTAGGTTTGTGGGACAACTGTTGGAGCACTTTATCTCTGAACCATGTTATAAATGTGCGATTATGTTCATTAATCAGCCACATCTCACCTTTCAAAAAATTTTGTCGCCTTAACATCAAGTGTGCTCCTCTAAATATGGGTAAACTATAGTAAGATGCTGCAAAACAAGGAGGTGTGCTTTATCTCGCATTTCAGCCCTGGGCACAATTGATCTGAATCCAATCGTACCTTTACCTCCAAGTCTCTCTTCGTATCGGGATTTAGGAATACCTACTGCTTCAACACCACCTAGGTGATCTGTACAAAATTCAATAGCCCCCTCAGCAGCATAACCTTCAATTATACTCCCTTCTGGTTTGATCGGCTTCTCAAGTATCCTTTCAAAATACCCATGTATCTCTCAAATGAATACATATATACCTCAAGAACAGCGGACCGCATATCTTAATTTCCCTAACCAAGTGAATGATTAAATGCCCCATAACGTCAAAAAATGATGGCGGAAAATACATTTCAAACTGGCATAGCGTGATAACAACATCAGCCTCCAAAGCATCCAATGTCTCGGGATCAATGACCTTACAACAAATTGTGCTGAAGAAGAAGCAGAGCTTAGTTATGACATGTCTAACATGTTTTGTCAATATATTTCGTATTGCAACCGGCAAGAGCTGTTGCATTAAGACATGACAATCATGAGACTTCATTCTCCAATTTCAAATCTTTCATACTTACAAGTCTCATGATGTTTGACGAATAGCCAAATGGAACCTTAACAGCATTCAGACACTCACAAAAGCTAGTTTCTCTTGTTTAGACAAAGTATAGCATGCAGGGGCAAAAATGTACGCTTTCCGGACTCCTGCGGAGACAACTGCTTCCGTATCTCCATTTCTACCATGTCTTTTCTAACTTTGATACCGTCCTTCATCTTTCCAGGAATATTCAATAATGTTCCGATGAGACTATCACACACATTTTTCTCTACGTGCATTACATCAAGACAGTGTCTAACTTGGAAGTGTTGCCAGTATGGTAGATCCCAAAATATAGATCGCTTCTTCCATATACTCTTCTGTGGAGGCTTTGAAGTTTTACCATACACAACATTAACATTTTTAACCCTCTCATAAACCTTTTTTCCTGTTAACGGCAAACGGGCAACTCGAGTCTCGGTTATCCTATTGGAAGCTTTTTTCTTCTTCCGATACAGGTGGTCAAACGAAAGAAAGATCCGATGACTCATGAACACATTTTTCTTACAGTTAGTCAACCAAAGATCAATCGCCGCATCTTCACAAACGGGGCACGCTTTAGCTCCTTTGGTAGTATAACCTGACAAGTTACCGTATGCTGGAAAGTCGTTTATGGTACAAAAAATCATTGCATGTAGTGTGAAATGTGATCGGCTATGTGAATCGAACACCGACATGCTTTTGTTCCACAACACTTCAAATCATCAATGAGTGGCGTAAGGTACACATCTATATCATTTTCCGGCTGTTTAGACCCCGAAATCAACAACGACAACATTATATACTTCCACTTCATACACAACCAAGGAGGAAGATTGTAATACACTAAAAGAACTGGCCAAGTGCTATGTCGACTACTCATATTACCATGCGGGTTCATTCTATCTGTACATAGTCCGAGCCTAAGATTCCTATCTTCACCACCGAATTCAGGAAACATCCTGTTTATATTCCTCCACTGGGGAGAATCGGCTAGGTGTCTGAGTTTTCCATCTTCTTTCCTCCCATCAGCATGCCATCGCATTTTCTTTGCATCATTTGCATTCCCAAACAAACGTTTGAATCTAGGTATTATTGGCAGGTACCATAACACCTTTGCCGAAGGGCCTTTTTTGTCAGTACGTTTATCGTGGCTGTCCTTTCTCTTATACCGCAATGCCCTACACTTTGGTCACACATGCAAGTCCTCATACTCTTGTCGGTACAAGAACAATCATTTGGACATGCGTGTATCCGCTCAATCTCCATACCCAATGGGCACAACAATTTTTTTGCCCTGTAGGTCGAGCTAGAAAGCTCATTATCATCGGAAAGCATGTCTTTTAGAAGTTCCAACAACCTGTGAAACTTTTGTCACTCTACCCATTCTTTGCTTTCAAATTATACAATTTAAACATGGCAGATAACTTTGTAAACTTATTACATCCAGGAAACAATGGCTTTTCGGAATCGAGGAACAAGCCGTTAAAAATGTGCGGAGTCTCAGTGAAATCATCTTCTATATCATGCATTACTTCATCAATCCGGTCGTTCTGGACATCATCATTATCTTCTCTTGCCAGATTAATTTCATCACTCCTGTTTATCGTGTTCTCCCCCTGAGCATCCTCATTGACACCAGTGCTAGCTGTAGGAAGTAAATCCTCACTATGCCAAAACCACCGCGTATAACCTTCGTTAAACCCACGCCTAATCAAATGGTGCTTTACTTCCATATAGCTACGATATTTTTGCATATTTTTACAATCGTGGTAGGGACATACTATCAGTTCTTCCCGTTTCCTTTTTCTATTATTCTCTGCAAATTTTATAAAGTCTTCAACCCCTTCCAAATATTCTAGTGTGGTACGTCTCCCATACATCCAACTCCGATCCATATATATCTTACAATCGACCTATGTAAAGATATTCAAAAATGAATTACTTCTGTTTAGCATGTTATTTTTTCTCACATATTGAGTACATTGATATGTTAGTTGATTTTCTTAATTTATTTGGATTGCTTGTTAATTACATATTCATTCTCATAACAATAATATTAATCTGTGTATAAATATCTTTCCATAAGCCTCCAATCTCAAATTTCATAAATATCTACCTAAATCATATATGCCCAACAAAACGTATAAATATATATTTGTATATCTGCCTAAATCATATATACTCATAACAATGTATACATATATATATAGCAAAAATATATATACATATATAACAATATATACCAAAAAAATATGTTTAACAAAAAATCATAACTAAACAAATTAATAAAAAAATCACATTTAACAAAAAATATTTAACAAAAAATCATAATTTAACAAATTAAAAAAAAAATCACATTTAACAAAAAATATATTTAACAAAAAATCATAATTTAACAAATTAACAGAAAAATCACATATAACTAAAAATATATTTAACAATGTATACACACATTTACACATCTTTACCAAATTTAACAAAAACCCAAAAATTTCATAATTTTTAAATCTAAAATAAATCTCTTCACACAATAATCATATATAACAATGCATACATATATGCAAAAAAAATTCCACAATTTAACAAATTAACATATAATCATATATAACAATATATACATATATTTTACTAAAAAAATTAATAAAACAATTTATACATATATACACATCTCAACCAAATTTCACAAAAAACCTTTAATATCATAATTTCTACCTAAATCCAAAATCCAAAAATCCTAAACAAAATCCAAAATCCTAAATCCAAACTAAATTTATTTACCTTTGCAACTAGTTTGAAAATCTGGATAAAAAAGGCAGTGATTCGCCCACCGTCAGCCGCGCCGTCCTCGCCGTCCGCCGCCGTCTCCGATCAATTTTCACCTTAAAGTACCAAGAAATCAGTGGCCATGAATCATAATACCCAAAAATACGAAGAAGATCGGAAGAGCGTCGTGACATTACCAAGAAGTGGAGCCCGCCAGCCCCCACGTCGTACCGCAGCCGCTACTCACCAAAAGGGTACCTTGGGTGGAGATATAGGGTGTGGTCGATATGTGGGGATGAATTTTCGTAAAGTGATTCAACGCTGAAAATGAGCCTCGAGTTACTCTTCAAATGGGTTTTTTGTGCGTGAATGTTGGTTGAAGTTCGATTTGCAGAATGGAGTTCAAAACGGGTCTGCGCAGAATGTTTCAACTGGGGTTTTGGGAGTATGTAAAAAGGTATTGGGCATCGGTTTCCAAATGACAACCGACACCCATTGTTGAGATCGGCTTGCGGCGTCAGTTTTTAAAAAATGACCGACGCCTATTTTTGAAAGTTAATTTCAATTTTGCCACCTCGTTTTGTTTGCGCGTCCCTTCTTCCAATTTTTTTGTGCAATTCTGTAGTAGTGGGTTTTACGATCAAGGTTAGAACGAGCTTCTAACTAGCAACCTAACACTTGAGTAATCTGTTTCGCAATCAAGGTTAAAACAAGCTTTTAACCAGCAACCTAACACTCGAGTAAAAGGTTCCATGACCTAGGATTGAATGGGTTTCTTACCAGTGACCTAACACTCGTCTAAAATGATTTGCCTTACCTACTCAAAAACTACGATTGAAACAAGCTTAGAGCCTGCAACTCTGCGCCCAAACAAAAGGCTCCAGGACCAAAAGTTCGGACGAACTATTTGCTACGCAACCTAACATTTGGGGCTAGGCTGCATACAAGTTCAGGTTGGAGCAAACCAAAATGAATTGCTGGATAGACGGGCTTGCACTTGGACGTATCCTCAATTCTTTATGCTAATGTATACGCGACCCGAGACAAGAACAAGCTTCTTTTTGAGGCGTCCTAATACTTGGCCTAGAATTTGTATGGGGTTTTGCACCAGCAAGGAAAAATGAGGACGAGCCCATCGCTAAACTGGAACGACCAACGATAAAATTATTTTAACAAAACGAGCTGACAGTTGGAAAAATTCTTTACTTCATTTAAGAATACAGATAGCAAAGGGGTTGGGTTACCAAAAACTCTTAAGTACGGCTCTCAGAGGCCGGAACCACATTTCCTCCAGCTAAAACATCAGACCTCATCTTCCTCTTCAGAGTTCACATAGCCGCAATCTTCCTTCAACCTGGCAACTTGCTCTTTGAGGAAGGCCAGGTCACACTCAGGGCGCTTCCTCACAACCTCACTGAGGATCTCCTTAGCCGTCTCATAATAGAGGCCATCATTAGCACTCTTATACTCCTCAGAGGCCTTATACCTCTCTACTGCCTCGGTATAACCAATAAGTCCGCTGGCAGTAGCCCCATCCTCAACCTCTCTTAGGGCAAACTCGTAGTTCGACCTATCCACTGCTAGTTGACTTCCAGGTCCTCATATTTCTTCTTCTAGGCTTCTAAGTCAGCCCGTAAATCAGCTGATTCTCCCCTGGAAACATGAAGTTCTTGCTCTTTCTCCCTAAGAAGCAATTCCATCTCAACCTTGGCCTTGATGGCCTTAGTGGCCTGGACAGAGAGCTTCTCTTTCTCCCCAATGAAGTGCTCCACAAGGGCCATATCGTGCTCCTCTAAAATGGCCGACTGTGCTCGCATCACCGCACTGGCCTGCAAGAGTTCTCCCATTGAAGAGTTGACAGCAAAGCATTCCCACTGCTTGGACCAGCCCTGCGCTATGCTATTCATGGCATCTATGATGGCCTTGGGCATTCCCAGGATGCTAGTGGAAAGAGGCTTCCTAGCTAAATTGAACTTGAGCAGCTCCTTCGGTTTTTTGTCATGAATCTTCTCCAGCTTGGCCAGGCGAGCTAGATCCACCGGGAGAAAAAGATCCTCAGACAGCATGTCTAGTGGCCTCCGATAAGGTCGTTCCCTACTGGCCAAAAAAGGCATAGGAGCTACTGGAGGGGAGTCTGTCAGAGGCTTTGGAATGGCCAACCGCAGTTGACGATATGGCACTCTGAGAGGGCCATATCGTCAACTGTCGTGGGCCCTTTTCCAGTAGCCCTCTACTGTCTCAGCTTTTTCTTCTCCTGCTGTCTCCTTAAAGCCTCAACGAGTTGTACAGCAGTCCTCATCCCTTCGTCTTGGTCGCGAGTGGCTCTCCTCTTCTCCCACGCAATTCTCTTTCTCTCAGTTTCACGAATGGCCTGCCTTTGTCCCCTGGAGAGATATTTTTTCCTTGAAAAGAGAGCCAAGCGTCAGGTTGTGGAAATCCCATGAGAAACAAGTCGTCAAGCAAGCAATAAAAGGTTGATGAAGGGAACAATCACTTACAGTTGTTGGGGTCCCTGGAAATGCGCTCAGTCCTGGGAACAGACAGACTAGTGTTGACAAAAAAATCTTCTTCCATCAATTCCGTAACATCACGATGATGTTCAGAAATTTGGGCTACGATCTTTGCTTGCTCCTTAAATGGCGGAGTTAGTGGTAGACCTCGTTCAACACCTAATAAGAAAGGAAAACGCAGTTAAACATTAGTTCATCTGGCCGCTGGGATAACTTCATTGAAAGCATGCTTACTGGGTTCCATGTAGCTCGTAGAGATGTTTGCATCCTTCTCACCCAGACTATGTGGGCTCTACCATTCACCCCTACCCAGAACCAACTCTCTTTCCAATTGGGCCCGAATTCAGACGCCCCCTTTGCCAGGTTCCCCCACAGGCTCAAGGTCCCAGCCTTGGGTCACGCGGCCACATGAAACCATCCCTTTCCTATTGGCGAGGTCCTCAGCACATAATAAGAGTTAAACTCCTGAGGGCTCTGATATCCCCAGTATTTACACTGCCAGAGAATGAAGATCCTTAGAATGGTCCTCCAACTCAGGGGAGTAATTTGAGAAGGGATGATTCCCCAAAACTTTAATAGCCCAGTAACAGGTTGTGGGAGTGGAATGCGAAAACCAGCCTCGAACATCCTTGTGTTCACTATAACACACCTCCTCAAAGGGCAATGAGCCTGCCTCTCTTCATATGGAACCCAGAGCATAACGCGGTCTGGAACGCGGTAATTTTGCCGTAGCACATTCAAGTCGCTTTCCTTTACCTTTGAAGGAATATGTTTGCAAAACCATGGCCGGTCTTTATCTCAAATCACCACCATCGGAGGCCTCCCGCTGGAAGTAACTTCCGCCTCATCACTCTCTCTCTCGCTCTCATCATCGGTCCATTCAAACTGAACCTCTAGCACTGGCCCCTGCGCCGGTCCTACCGCTTCCTCATCCGTGGATCTTTCTATATCCACCACAACTCCTTTTTCTATGCCTTTCCCCGAAGAAAAACTCTCTCCACCCTCCATTTCACGATGCCCCCACAGATTCCAAATGCATTACAAGGATTCCAACTGAAAAAATTCCCAAGAAATAGAAAAAAGAATAGTTACCTTAATGCTGAGGGTATCGTGAAACCTTCAAAAACTATGTTGAAAATTCGGGCATGAAAAAGGAAAGCTTTGAAAAGCCGGCGGCCGAAATCTCTTCGAAAGTTGATTACAAAATACACAGAGGCGAAGGGAAGAGAAAGTAAGGAGGAAAGAGTATAAATAGGCAAGTGAGAAGCAAAAGTATGAGAAGATAAAAGGATAGCTGCCGCGTGTTGGGAAACGAAGAGGCATCGGTCGGAATAATGATCACTGCCTTTAAATCCCTAGAACACGACACTCTGTCAGAAGCGAGTTGCCAGCGTAACTTCAAGACTACTAACCCTGAGGTCCAAGAACAGCGGCCTTGAGGAGCATTTTGTAGTCATAGGTCGCCAATGACAACAAAGTCAAAGGTCAACTAGGGTCAATGGTCGTAAGGTTTTGGAAACGGGCTCCCAAAAGCCTTGCCCAACTTAATGACCTAGCAACCAGATGACCAAAAGACATGGAAACCCGTTCCAGCAACCTAAGGGACGAATCTCCCTCCTACGCATTGCTGGGGTTCAAGATGTCTAGCCTCTACGCTCACGAGCTCATAGCTTCTCAATCTACCTCCGCGCCCTAGTAAATTTGTCACCTAAATAGTATCCTGGGAACCCACATGGGAAATCTTATCATTTATGACTGATTGGACTTCAACATTAAATGCAAAGCAGTGGTTACACATCCCATGCATGGCTTAGGCATCCATTAATCAAAAGTGAATGGTAAACCTTAGCTGATTTGACCCATTTGTCATTCTTGTAGGTCCAGTATTAAATGCATGCAATCATTGTTTCCATGTAAATGGCAAATTTAATCTATAAATAAAGTGAATGAAGCCGAAAAGGGGGGACTCGGATAAAATCTCATTCTTCTTGTCTTTGGCACATTTACTCTCTTCCATTTATTACAAACATTCTTTACCTTTGTACATTAATTACACAAGCCAATTCAAATACAAATTTCTGGCCAATTCAAATCTTGTTCGTTGAGTCAAAGGCTAAATTTGATATCAACAACATGATCATAGCTATTGGACAATTGGGTAGTGCTCAGTTTTTTTGGGCATCTCTTCCGATCTTACAAATTTCCAATTGGCCTAAACATTTTTCCCGCACATTGAAAACGCATTTTGAAACAACTTTTATTTTAGTGATAGGACCTAATTCAATGAATATCATCACCAAAATACTGCTACCGAGTGCATCAAATTTGTAGAAGCCAACAAAGCATATGGATTAACTTAGATCAAGTTGCAACAAGCAAGTTGGTGTATTTTCTCTATATAAGAAGCACTCTTCTGTCATTGAAGAAAAAATTTTTTGGGGAGCAAATACATAGGAAGAGGAGGAGGAGGCCGAAAGGCTGAAAAAATGATTTTGGGACAAGCAAAAGCTACGAGCTTGTTTGATGCTCATTATTTGATCAAATTTGGGGAAATTATAATGAGGAAAGAGGTAGAATGTGAGATCGGAAGAGCGTCGTGTAGGAAATATGTAGTTGTAATTGAGCAGTTGTCAAATGAATTGTCAAATCAGTGGTAGATGAAATTATAAATTGAGAAAATAGTGGGTATCAAACAAGCACTAGATGTGAAAGATAACTTCTCCTATTCAGTCCTTTATTTCTATCTAAGGCATCTTTAATTTTTATTATTACCTAGGTGAATTACGAAACCATGTTAGATATATAACTTCCTATTTTGTTATTGATTCCAAATTGTAAAATATTTGGTTCTTATTTTAAAAAGCTAAAACCGTGTTTCCAAAATTGCACTTTTCCAAATCTGAGTTGTTAACTATTTGTGAGCCATTGGATCAGGTGTGATGTTCACAGCCGTCCATCTCAAGTATATATTGGAGTCCTTCATCAGAATAGGGTATATAGCTTCTTTCTTACACCTAATTTTCTTTCTAGTGTTCCTCTTGTGAAATCTCATTGTGAGACATTGTTAGGGGTTGTGAAAGCTGTAGATTAGAGTTGTAATTAGATTTCTGGGTTGTAATTTTGTAGGAGCTATTTTCGTTCCCTTGTGGATCGGGTTGTTTGTAACGATTTCGAGCAATTGGTTTTTGTTATTGTGGAACAGAGGCACATCCACTCTAGTAACGCTTCAACAGAGAAATAAGCGGTGGTGCCGAACTCCGGGACCCCCAAAGGGGTGAGCACATCTTGTATTTTTACTGCCTTTATTGTTTCTGTGATCTCGTTTTCTGGGTTAATTTCTTATGTTCGAAGGGTCGATTTTATAACAGTGGTATCAGAGCACTCCTAGGGAGTTAAGTTGACCATGGAATCCTTATGCTTGATCTAGGTTTTTGAAATTGGGATTGACTCCAAAATTTGGGGTTTCTTCGTTCCTTCCCTGTTCTTACGATTCTTAACAGTTTAGGCTTGGACTTTGTGGTTATTTTTGGGGCTTTTCAGATTTTTCATTTGGGTAGTCTGCTCTGAATGAAATTAGGATCTCAAGGGTAAATTAGGCTTGAATCTTGTGGCAATTTTGGTGGGTTTCTTGGCCAACGTTAGTGCTGGCGGTCTTCTTAAAGCTGGTCTGATCTCTTCAACTCCGGTAAACACACTCTGGCCAATTGAAGTTCATTCTATGCTGGAAATTACACTGATTCTGGATCGCTGCCTTTGTTTTTGATTTCTGGACATTTCTGGTTTGCAGAAAATTTCTGTTTTTCTACACTGTTGTGAATTAGTTTTTTTCTAGATCAGTTTTCCCCTGTACTGATTAAGGAGCTGAGATTTCTGCTTGGTTTCTACTTTCTTGGCTGCTTTTGTCTACGCAGCTCCTCTCTTGAAGAAGAAGGCAAAAAACAACTAAGATCTTCTTCCCTCATTTGTCAGTTTTTTCCTTTGATTGCGAAAACTGGGGTTTTCAAATAGACAGTCTTTCTTTATGTTCTTGGTTTTCAACTGACTGACCTTGTGTATTTTTGCTGAACTTGAGAATACAGTGACAGTTTTTAAATTCTTTGTGAACTGAACATTGAAATTCTAGTTTTCTAAACATACACAACTGATTTATGATCTTTGGATTGAATTCTTGATTGCAATTGTAGCATTGTCTGGACTATTAGTAATTAGTGTTTGCTCTCCTTTTGAGATCGGAAGAGCACAAATTTTGATTTGATTATTTGCGGCTGAAACTGGGAAAGGCAAAAAGCAGTGACCATCCTCTGTTCTTAATTGGCTGGAAATTGCACAAACAAAGGTTCGTGGAAATTACTCAGGAACTTGGTTCATACCAGGTAACATCTAACCCTTTTTTGTTTACTTTTCTGGTTTAATATATTCCTAATGAAATTTATCAAATTAGTAATTCTTCTTTGCCGTTGTCTTGGGTCTCCTCCGAGGACCCTGAAGCTGAGGGACTGGAATTGTAGGATTTGATAAAAGTATTTAGGAATAGGATTATCAAACCTTGCAATTTTATCTTTTGTGTCTTCAGAATCTTTTGATTAATTTCATTGATTCTTGAGATTGTGCTTACCTCTAATTCTGCCAATTAGGGTCAGCCTTGTTACTTACTTTGTGTAACTCTTGGGATGTAGAACCTGGTTTTTTGTGCAATAGCTTCTGGTTTAGTTTGCTCTCCACTGTTACTGTAATTGTTCTTGAGTTTTGCATTTGATTGAATCTTTGAGATATTTTTTGTTGTAATCATGTTGTGATGGTGTCAATTTCTAGATGTGATATTGATGTGTGGACTAGTACTGAAGACTTTAGTCTCTGGCGCCAGAAAATGCATGGTTTGTTGTTACAACAAAAATATGCTTATGCTCTTGATTCTTCATATCCTACTGAGTTTAGTGCATTTAGGCATAGTGAAATAGATGAACAAGCTTGGAGTTCCATTTTCTTGCATTTGTCTGATAGTGTTTTAAGAAAAGTGGTTGAGACTACCACTGCTAGTCAAATTTGGTTAAAACTTGAAAGTTTATATACCTCACTAGAACTATGCCAAACAAATGTTTTCTTCTGAAATAGTTTTTTGCTTTCAAATTTGATAACAATTTGAATCTTGAAGACAATATTGATAGATTTACAAAATTAACTCAAGATTTGGCATATTGAGAAGAAAATATTTAAGAAGATCGACAAGTGACTGGTCTCTTAAATTCTCTTGGTGAAAAGTATAAGGACTTGAAAAATACTCTTGAATATGGTAGAGAGTCTATTCCTATTGATGAGATAATCACTGCTTTGAGAAATAAAGAGCTTGAGTTAAAATATGAAAAAAGATCTTGGAAAATCTAATGCTTACTTTGTTAAAGGAAAACATTCTAAAAAGGGTAACAAGAATTCTAGCCCTTCCAATTCCAAATAAAATGAGAATTTTTGTGCAAACAGAAAATGTAAAGATTCTTCAAAAGGAAAAGGAAAGAGTAAAAAATATAAAAAATGTAACTACTGTGGTAAAATGGGTCATTTTGCTAAAGAATGTTTTGAAAAGATAAGGGATATCAAAGAAAACTTTACAAATGATGCTAAAGTTGCTGATGGTGGTGGTGTGTATGCTGTGACATTTTCTGATTATATAAATGAATGGATTCTTGATTATGGCTGCACTTTTCATATGAGTCTTATGCGGGACTGGTTTTCTGATTTAACTTTGTTTGATGGTGGTTCTGTACATTTGGTGAATGAGGATGCATGTGAACTAAAAGGTGTAGGAACCATGGCCATTTAATTTGGTAATGGGAAAAACATAGCCTTAGAAAAAATCAGATATGCTCCAGATTTTAAGAAAAATTTGATTTCTCTTGGTATGTGGGATGAACTTGATTTTGATATCAGAATGAGGAATAGGCATTGCAGAGTTATGATTAATGATTCCTTTGAATTTCTAGTTGAGATAAGTAGCGCGTAAGCTAATTTTTCAATCGCTGGATATCTGAACTCTGCAGCCTTTAATGCCTGGCTGATGTAATAGATTAGTTTTTGAACCCCATTCTCTGTTCTGAGTAGGATAGAGCTTACAACCGCTTCTGACACAGCGAGGTACAATGTCAGAACATCTTCCTCTCTTGGCTTGGACAGGATTGGAGGAGTAGCCATGTGCTTCTTCAGGGCATCAAAGGCTGCTTGGCACTCTTCTGTCCAGCAAAAATTTTTGTTTCCTCGTAGAGCGACGAAGAACGGTTTGCACTTGTCTAAGGAATGTGCAATGAAACAGCCTAGGGCTGTCACCCTTCCAGTTAGCTTCTGCATTTTCTTTACCCTAGATGGTGGCTTTATGTCGATGAGAGCCTGAATTTTGTCGGTATTGGCCTCGATCCCCCGTTGGTTTACCAGATAACTTAGGAACTTGTCGGAGGTGACTCAGAATAAACACTTTTGCGGATTCAGCTTCATCTTATATGCTAAGAGGATATCAAACATCTCCTTGAGATGGGTGATGTGATTCCCGGAGTCGGCACTCTTGACCAGCATGTCATCGATGTACACCTCCATTGACTTTCCAATCTACGCAGCAAACATCTTGTTCACTAACCTTTGATATGCTGCCCCAGCATTTTTCAACCCAAAGGGCATCATGCGATAACAATACAACCCACAATCTGTGACAAATGAGGTATGCTCCTGGTCGGGCTCATGTAAGGGGATCTGGTTATATCCTGAGTAGGCATCCATAAAGCTAAAGAGCTCGTGTCCTACAGTCGCATCAACCACCTAGTCTATTCGGGGGAGCGGGAAGCTATCTTTGGGACATGCTTTGTTGAGATCAGTAAAGTCAATGCAAAGACACCATGATCCATTGCTTTTCTTAACTAGTACGGGATTAGCAATCCAGGTGGAATATCTTGCTTCACGGATGAACCTGTTTCCCAAGAGTTTCACTACCTCTGCAGCCAGGGCTTCATACCACTCTCCATTGAGAGGTCGGCGTTTCTGTCTCCTTGGTTTCATGGTCGGGTCAATATGAAGCTTGTGGCACGAAAAATCTGGCGGTATTCCTTCCATATCTTCATGTGACCAGACGAAGACATCCAAATTATGCTTAAAAAAGGAGATGAGGTCCGACCTCACAGGTTCTTTTAGTTCGGCTCCAATCCGTAGCTTTACTTTTGGGCGTGTTTTGTCTAAAGGAATTTCCACCAACACCTCCGTTGGCTCTGCCCTAGTCTTCTATGGTCCAATTCTCATGTCCAATTGATCGTATGCAATTTCTAACCCGTTCCTACGCTTCAACATTGCAACCTATCTTGGAAGCACATCTCAATTTGGACTCTCGGGCCATCTTCTGATTTCCCCAGATGACCCCTATCCCGTGGGTAGTGGGGAACTTCATCATGTAGTGATAAATGGAGGTAGCCACCTTAAATTCAGGCAATGTCAGGTACCCAAGTATAGCATTATAACTGGAATTAACATCAATAGCGCAAAATCCGCAAGGGTTCGCCCTACCTGGGTTTCATCGCCGAGCTCAACCATTGGCGTGACCTGACCCCTTGGAGTGATTGGCTGGCCAGTGAAACCTTGGATGGTTCCTTGGTACGATCTGAGGTCACGCTCATTTAATCCCATCCAGCTAAAGGTGTGCCAAAACAAAACATTTACTGCACTTCCATTGTCAACTAGGGTCTGGTGGACCCTGACTCCCGACAAAGGCATGGTAATGACTAAGGCATCATCATGGGGATGTATGACCCCATCCGCATTGGCTTCCACGAAACCAAAAGATTCACATGCTATCTCTTTTGCGGTCATGCCAAAGGTGGTCAACTGGTAGCTTGTACATGCTTCCCTTACCAGGCGCCTTCTTTGGTTCTGAGAGCCCTCAATGTCTCACTTTCGCCAACCAGCATGTGAATCTCGGTAGGGGGTAGTCTCGGAACCTCTGGCCGTGAAGTGTTTTACACTGGTGGAGGTGGTCCAACATTTGCAGGAGGACCAGGTCGGGCCATAAATTCCCTCATGTGACCTCTTTCGATCAGCCATTGGATCTCACGTTGGAGGTCACTGCAGTTGTCTATTTCATGACCGGTGGAATGGTGATACTTACAATATCTGTTTGGATCCATCTGCATCAGATCTTTCTGAACGGGCTTTGGTCGTGGCAAGAGGTGCTTGTCCCTGGAGGACATCAGGATCAACTCCTGCGGTGGTATTTAACATATTCATGGCGGGTGGATTCAGCTTAGGCTGGTATGGCTTAAATCGATCAGTCGTACGATTTTCAAACCTCCAATTTTGGTTCCCATTTTTGAAAGGAGGCTACCGATCTTTATCTTTCTTTTCGTGTTCCTTGGGAGGCTTGTCCCCAATGATGGAAGCATTGGCTTCTTCTGCAGCAATGTTCCTCTCTACTCGCATTAAGAGATCATGATAGTCCATCCTCATGAACCGACCACCAGAATCTAAAATTTCATAATGACCTCGAGGTCGCCTCCAACAGGAAAGTGTCATCTGACACATGATCAGTATCCATGACCTGCTTGTTAAACCGGGTCAGTTTCTCCTCCTTTCCTTGCTTAACAGATAACAAAGCCTCCTTTGGATTCATTCGAAGCTTTGATCCCATGAAGTTTGCAACAAACTGGGAGGATAAGTCAGTGTAAGAAAATATTGAACCCACTGGAAAAACCTGGAACCAGTGGTGTGCTTGATCTCCCAGAGTCATGAGGAAGGCTCTACACATGATAGCTTCGTTCACACCGTGTAGCTCCATCCATGTGGTAAACTTGTGAATATGCGTGATTGGATCAGTGACTCCATCATACACTGCAATGTTCGGAGCCTTTACCTTCTCTCTATTAGGATGGGCTTGGATCCTGGTGGCAAAGGGTGAAGAGGATAGGGCCTCTTGGAAACGGGATCTTCCAAACTTCTGACCCTCTAATTCGGCCACACACTTGTGTAACTTCTCTATCTCACCGACATTCTTCCCACTTTCACGGGGTGGCAAAGACATGCTACCGGCCCGCTATCGAGCCGCTAGCTACCCGTGTCTTGCCCCATTACGTGGTGGATCTTTGATATAGCCTCATCCTCCATCGGCCAAGATTGGGAGCCTGGTCTGGAACCAGTTGCTGCCTCAATCCATCGAGCTCCCACTGAAGGAGCTCGATCTGAGCTTGAAGAGCTACAATTTGAGGGTTAACCTGGTCAGGTTGATAATCCTCATCCTCTTCTTGTTGCTGATCCGTGGCCGTGTGGGACATGCCTCCTGATTATTCGGCCCTGGGTGCTTCCTCACCATTTTGAAGACAAGAAAAGTATTCGAGACGGTTGCGTATGCTAGATTAGGCGTAACTCGTCACAAAGCGAGGCCCTTCATGTAGTGCCAATTGTTGATAGTGGGAAGGGTATTGAGTTGGTGAGGAGGGGTCTTGGTCCCTTGTCGTGATGAAAACCGATGTGGAGGTGTGAACGGAGATAAATTGATCAGAGTTTGAGGTCAGACAAAATATTAATGCTGCAAATATTCTCTCTCTTAATTCTTTTATCAGCCAACAGCTCCCTTTGTAATGGCGCCCTAAGGCCCATATTTATAGGAGAGACCCAGGGTGCATTAGGAATTTTATACACCCTGTTTGGACATAAAGCTAGTTCGAATATACTAAGTACGAGGTTTGTTCAGTTGTGTCCGAATAACCAATTAACTGTCGGTGCTTTTCTCATGTTCTCCACGCACTTCTTTTCGTTATCCTGATCATCCTACGGGATCGTCTACCTGGATCAGCCAATAATTGCCAATCTCGATTCACACCAAAGGGTCCCATATAGTCTTTTAACAACTTACCTGGATCGGTCAGAAGGGTCCGATCTCACTTCAAAATTAGCGAATCGGTGTCAATAAGAACCATGACCATTAAATTTGGTAACGGGAAAAACGTAGCCTTAGAAAAAATCATATATGTTCCTGATTTTAAGAAAAATCTGATTTCTTTTGGTATGTGGGATGAACTTGATTTTGACATCAGAATTAGGAATAGGTATTGCAGAGTTATGATTAATGATTCCTTTGAGTTGCTCAATGTGCTTAATGTGAATGGAATATACACTGTGCTTGTTGTTCCTGTTGTTCATTTTGCATCTGTTACTCATTCTCTAAATAAGACTCAATTGTGGCACTATAGAGTAGGACATATGTTTAAAAAGGTCTACAAATTCTGTGTGACAATGGTGCTTTTGGAAAAGATAAAGTTGAAAAATCCCGTTCTGTCAGGAGTGTATCATTAAGTAAACAACATTGGCTACCTTTTAAACAAGGAGTGTATAAAACTAGACACAATTTGGAATTTGTTCATGCTAATTTGTGGGGACCTGACCTGTGCAAACTGTTTCTGGTTTTAATTATTACCATGTGATCGTTGATGATTTTTCAAGGAAAAATTGGGTCATTTTGCTCAAATTAAAATCTGACACTTTTCAAAATTTTAAAACTTGGAAAACACTTTGTGAAAATCAAACTAATAAAAAGGTAAAAGTGCTGACAATAGACAATGGTATGGAATTTTTGCTGAGTTTGATTCTTCTTCTCAAGAAAATGACATTTTAAGGAATAGGACAATGGCGCATACACCTCAATAGAAAGGGATAGCAGAGAATGAATAGGAGCCGTTAAACAAAACTAGATGCATGTTATTTGGGGCAGGAATGCCTAAAATTTTTTGGGGTAAAGCTATTAAAACTGCATCCTCTCTTGTTAATAGGAGTCCCTCTACTTCAATAGATAATGAAACTCTTTATCAAATCTGGTCCCGGCACTTACCAATAGATTCTTTTTTGAAAACCTTTGGTTGTGCTGCTTTTGCTCATCAAAAGCATGGTAAGTTAGAGCTTAGATCCTTAAAGTGTGTTTTTCTAGGTTATGAACAAAGAACAAAGGGTTATAGACTTTGGGATTTTGAAAGAGGGGGTTTTAGTATCATTGTAAGAAGGGATGTGATTTTCAATGAATCTAAAATGCCATGTTTTAAATCAAAACCATCAGTTTCTGATGTTGATAATTCTTTGCATAGACATAGTGTGACTTATTGGGATGATTTTCACAAACAAAGTGATTATGTGCTTGATACTCGGCCTGAGGTGGAGCCACCTCAAGGTGGAGTTCCCAATGTGATTATTGATGCTTCTAATGATAATTCTCCTGTAATTGATGTACATAATGATCTTGTTGATGAATTAAATGATTCTAATAATGCGTAACCTGTTGAAGCTGTTGTAAATCCTCTTGATAACTATTAGCTTGCTAGGGACAGAACTAGGAGGAATCCTAGACCTTCCGTTAGTCTTTCTGATTATGATTTTGTGTTTTCAAATTCTGTTTATCTATCTAATGAATCTGAACTTGCTACATTTGATGAAATGTTACTGTCAAAAGATAAGGATAAATGGTTTGTTGCTATGCATGAAGAAATGGATTCTTTATATAAAAATCAAACTTGGGTTTTAGCTCCTAAACTGAAAGATAATAAAGTTATTGCTTGCAAATGGATTTTTAAAATAAAAAGGGGGGGGGAAGGGAAGGTTGGTGGGATGAGGTGCAAGGCAAGGCTGTTACAAAAGGTTTTCCTCAAAAAGAGGGTAAAGACTTCCTTGCTCTTGTAACTCATTTTAACCTTAACCTTGAGCAACTTGACGTAAAAACCGCTTTCTTGTATGGTGATCTTGATGAGACTATTTACATGTGTCAACCTCATGGCTTTGAAGTTAAAAATAAGTTGAACCACGTTTGTTTGCTGAAAAAGTCTCTTTATGGGCTTAAACAAGCCTTTAGGCAATGGTATAAATGGTTTGAGACTTGCATGCTTAAATTGAATTTTAAGAAGAGTTAATATGATCCTTGCTTGCTCTTCAATGGTGTTGGTAGTGAAAATGCTACCTATTTGCTTTAATATGTTGAAGATATGTTACTTGCTAGTAAAAGTATGCGTGTTATCAAAATTATAAAAGAGAAGTTGAAACAAGAATTTGAAATGAAGGATCTAGGCCCTGCTAGAAAAAATCTTGGTATGAATATTGTGTGGGATAGATATGATTGCTCTCTCTTCTTAAATCAATATGCATATATTGTTAAAGTGCTTGAGAAGTTTGCTATGTTTGATGCAAAACTTGTTTCTTTACCATTGGCAAGTCATTTTAAGTTGTCTGCTGATTGTTGTCCTAATTCCAAAGAGGAGTGGAATATAATGGAAAATGTGCCCTATGCTAATGCAGTAGGGTCAATTATGTAGTTAATGGTCTATAGTAGACCTGATCTAGCTCTTACATTTAGTGTTTTCAGTAGATATATGGCCAATCGAGGGGAATTACATTGGACAGCCATGAAATGGCTACTGAAATACTTAAAAGGTACAACAGATTTGGGTTTTTTGTTTAGATCAGATGAGATTGTTCTAAAAGTTTTCGTTGATTCTAACTATGCTAGTGATTTAGATAAGAGGAAGTCTACTTCTATTTATTTTTATACTTTGTGTAATACTTGCATTAGTTGGAAGTCGCAGTTGCAAAAAATTGTTGCTTTATCATCGACTGAGGCTGAATATATATTGCAGCTACTAATGCTGTTAAGGAAGAAATTTGGCTTAAGGGCTTATTAGATGAACTTGGTTTTTTGAAAAATGAAAATGATGTTATTCTTTTCTTGGATAATCAAAGTGCTATTTATTTGAGTAGAAATCCTATGTTGCATGACATGACTAAGCATGTTGACATCAAGTTTCATTTTATAAGAGGTGTTATCGAGCAGTGTGATCAAAATTGAGAAAATTTCCACCGTTCATAACCCTACTGATATGGGGATGAAAGTCTTTCCTTTGGCCAATTTTAAGGACTGTTTAAGTGCCCTAAATATTGTTCCTCACTGAAATTCAAGTTTCCTTTGTGCATTTTTGATTAAGGGTACGTGTGTGAGAAGGTTTTTTAAAAAGTGTAAAACTGATATCTATTTTTTGTTTTTCAGGTGACAACACTTATGTTTTCAAAATAAAACCAAGGTGGAGATTTGTAAAATAAACCCTATTGCCAATCTGAGTTGTTGACCATTGGATTTGGTGTGAAGATCTCAGCCGTCCATCTCAAGTATATATTGGAGTCCTTCATCAGATTAGGGTATATAGCTTATTTCTTACGACTCCTTTAAATCTCTCTCTACTATAGTTTCCTTTCTAGGGTTCCTCTTGTGAAATCTCTTTGTGAGACATTGTTAGGGGTTGTGAAAGGTGTAGATTAGAGTTGTAATTGGATTTCTAGGTTGTAATTTTGTAGGAGCTGTTTTCATTCCTTTGTGGATTGAGTTGTTTGTAACGATTTCAAACAATTGGTTTTTGTTATAGTGGAACAGAGGCACATCCACTCCTGTGGAGCTTCAACAGAGAAGTAGGCTGTGGTGCCGAACTCTGGGCCCCCCAAAACAGCGAACACATCCTGTGTTTTTGCTACCTTTCTTGTTTCTGTGATCTCGTTTTCTAGGTTAATTCTTAGGTTCCAAGGGTCAATTTTATAACACAAATATTATGTACTTTAAACCTCTATGATTCCGGTTTCATCAATGATAAATTATACTTCCATCTCTAATATCAATTATTATTGATTGTTTGAAGATTTATCCATGCTTAGTTTTGAAAGTTCAACACATAATTTTATTTGACTACTTGTAATTCATTAAGTTGTTCACATGTAGTGCTTAGAGAATTACACACTTGAAACGAAAGGGGATCTATATTAGATTAGTCATATTTTGAGTTTAACAATAAATCACTTATTGTAATAAAAGATTGATTGCTTATTACTACTCAAATGTATGAATCGATACAAGATAGGAATTATTTGCTATACGTTGGTGGAATCTGTAACTTGGTAATCTTTGTCTTTTCAATTGTATTCGTAAACTTTTGCATTCTTTCTTACTTTTACTAGTTTACATTTTAGTTATTACATCTCAAAAATTGCTTGGAGCTAGGTTAGAGTTAAATCTAATTCAAATTCATTGAGTTGTTCCACATTTATAGAACTTCTCATGGGATTGACCTCGTTACTCACATTTCTTTATTTCAATCTATTCGTATGCTCGTGAGTATTTAAAATTGACACAACAAGATTGGAACATAAGCAGGTCAAATGAAGACTTGCCTCACTAAATATTATAAATTTTTGTGTGATAGCTGAATCATCATCCAGGGGATCCCTAGGAGTTGATCTCCATTCTCTCCTGAGCCAAAACCTATCATATCTACAATTTTTGATTGAGTCTGGAAGGCAGAGTGTGGGGTTTGTCAAGTTAGGATGGACTACTATAACATAATAGAATCCCAGACTCGCTTTGTCTCTCTTAAAGTGATAGAACTGGTTAAATACTTCAACTGAGGGCATAAGTTGGTTGAGAACTTGGCAAAGGATTATGAACGCCAAGATCACACGCCAATCATTGGGAATGATCTGAATAGGTGTCATTCCCAGTAGCATAAGTAATATGTGATCACCCTAAGAAGGTGAAACCTCAGTTTGGTGCGGAGTATCCATTTTGTGTAGCTACAGCCAGGCAGAGGTCGATGTGCTTCCTTTCTCTTCACAGTGCCAGGCCTCTAATTGGGCTTGCCTAATTCTAGGCCGACTAGATGCCTGCTAAAGTGTTGTTTTAGTTGGAAATAGAGGCGTCGCCCGTTCTGCTCAAAATTTCTTCTTCAGGAACAAACTCTGAGCCTTGTCTGCCCCACTGGTAGGGAGATCAGAAGCGGGGATCCCTATATCCCATTCCTCGCCTCCAGATCTAGTGTCCCAGCGGGATCTTCTGGCTTGACAATTTCGTCCTCCTTTGATTCAGTCACTGCCTCAGATCAGGTCTCCAAATTGGACACATGCTCTACAACCTTGTCAAGATGCTCAATGGACTGAGCAGAGGAGGAGTTTTCTTCCCCAGTAACTTCTCCTTCCTCATATTGTGTCTCGCTATCCCGATCCAAGCTGACTTGGGTATCTCTAATCCTAATTTTTGGCATGATTTGTTGGGGAGTAGGAATGTTTCAAGGCTAAAAAGAGAGGGTATAAGAATTTTTACCTAAGTGGAACCAATAAGGATGCTTGTTCAAACTCATATAACGATCTGGAGCTCTCATCGGCTAGAGAGAAAGTTTTAGAGAGAAAGCAGTGAGCAAAGGGTGAGAAAAAAGTGGAATTCTCCGCCTATTTATAGGGGAAGTACATGGAATTCGAAAGGATACATTATGACCTAACGTCATCAATGTCTGAATGCTGCCAGATCGAACTTCCATAGTTCGACATACCAATCACAAAATACCACGTGGAGCTTATATATTAAAAGTCAACCCCCGGTGTCCAAAGTGAAAAAGTCGATCACGAGTAGGCATCGTTTGTATTGACTGACCTCTAAGCAGGAGCAGAGAATATGATCAACGGGAGAAATTGTTGATACAAGAGTGCCATGTAAGATCTCACTGACGGTTGGACGTTGACGTGGCCAAACAAAATGATTTGGCTGAACAGAGAAAATGTTGAAGGAAGTGTCACATGACGAATGGATAAGATTTGCGATCGGTACACATTTGTCCAATCAAGATGGGACTAATTAGAGTCCGGCTTTTCTCGTAGGGGATATTGACTTGTCCGTTCGGTGAAACAAGATCGCAGGGTTTCAGACAAGAAGAGAGCGAGTAGAGTGCGTATCAAACCAGATCTTTCCCACCGCAGGGTGTAGCCGATCAGCACCCCTGATTGGCACGTCACTATTAGGACTGGAAAAAGAAAGGATAAGGTGCATGGAAAGCACTGGCGGTAGTTGATAGTTAAAGATGGTTATTCAGACTAAAGCTAAAGACATTGTAGTTTTACGAGTATTACTTAAGTTCTTGTCTGAACTGACTTTATAAAATTCGCAAAGAATCTCAAGGTCTGCCTATAAATAGAGATCCCAAGGTGCCAAAAAAGAGAGAGAGGCTTTTTTACCTAAAAAATCGAAACTAGAGAGATAATTCTTGCATAATACATATTTAATTCCAAACACGTCTTATAATCTAGTTACCAATCTCGCGCTCACATCAAGTTCCACTCCGATAAAAAACTCAAATCAATCCTCACCACCACATCACATAAACCTTATTGACTTGGGTCCACGTCAAAACCCAACATCAACATTATTTTTATTTATTTATTTATTTATCTATTTATTTATTTATTTTTTTTTTGCAGTAGAACGTAGCATTATTCATTATTAGTGTTTGCCTTTTTGGGCTAGATATTGTTTTTAGTAGTTTCATCATTTTTAACTAGCCAATGCGGCAACAGAACACTAACTAATCTTCAAATGAATCTTTTAGTATCTTATGGCCACTTATTATGAAAAATTTTCGACTATTATTAGTGTTTTCAATAACAAGATAAATTTGAATGGAGAATGCTACTTGTTAACATTGACTCACATAATAATTTAAACAATGGTGATGTGGTAAATTAAGGGCTATCCTTAATATGGATATTTGATGGATTTTAGAAATTCATACAATCCCAAGTGTCTTTTAGTTTAGAATTATGTGGATTCTATATAAATTCAATATCCTCATTTTTGAATTATGTAGATTCTATGAAAATCTGATGTCCTCAATTGCTTATCGATTTTGATGGATTTTATTAAATAATGGACGCTCTTCCGATCTTATGGATTATAAGCTTAAAAAAACACGTGCAACTTTCTTGTCAAAATCCAATCTCTCACCCTCAAGTTCTCATGGATTTCATATAATTTTTCTAAACCTAAATAATCAAATAAAATTTATAATTAAAAATTGATGAAACCCTTTTTTCTTATCCCTATATTTATAAACAATTATATCGAATTCATCCTGTACAAAACAATGGTTAATAATTTCATAATTTTTAAAGTTTAAAAATAAAAATTGAAAAAAGCTTGTGATTTTTTTCTTGGCTACTCAATTTTTTTGAAAAGCACATCATATTCAGCTTTGTTTAAAATTAATTACCAAATGCCTGAGATGGGGAATTATCATTCAGGTTTTTCTTTTCTTTTATTTTTTTAAGAAATGCAAGGTTATATATTTTATTTTTAAGACATAATTTGAATATTTTTACTTTACATGTGTAATTTTTTTTTTTAAATTGGCAACTACATACTTAACTTTTTTACTTCTATCTCAAAGTTCACATTCATCACGCACAAAAAAAAAGCAAAAAAACAAAAAAACAAAAAACAAAAAACAAAAACAAAGACAAAATAAAAAGATAAAAGAACAAAGTTGCTTAACCTTTAAATTTAGAGATCAACACCGTACTAGTATATTCTTATATCATTTTATAGTGACATAATTTACTTGAACAAAAGTAAAAGAAGATTATGCGTTTTTTGTTTTTATAAATAGCTCGAATTTACGTAATTTTCTTGTATACCGAATAACAAATCGGAATATTATGAAATGTAGAATCCATTAATTCCATATATTGAGGATGCTTCTGTACTCAACAAATTCCAATTAAATCCACCAAATTCTGTGACATAGGATTCCGTTAGAATCTCAAGAGTTCTGTGAAATTATATTAAAATCTATGAAATCCATGAGAATCCATAAATTCTAAAAGTTCCATGCAATTTATGTAGATGACACTCCCTTAAGTGGAAAGTATAATATACTTGATGGTGATGTATAACTTTGCAGATTCGGGCCGCATGTTATTGTTCATTTCATTATGTCACTTGTTACATACCAGTAGGATGATTTTTTTTTTTTTTTTTGGAGGTTGGGGGGGGGGGGGGGGG
>CAVNYN010253026.1:0-23251 GCA_963692815.1 Nyctanthes arbor-tristis
CTGTTGCACTTTCACTGTTGAAGGCAATAGTTCACCGGAAACTTGTAGTTCCTGAAATCTATGATTTAGTTGTGCGTGTTGCTGAGTTGATGGTAACAAGTCAAGTTGAACCAGTTCGTAAGAAGTGTAGTCAAATTTTGCTGCAATTTTTGCTCGATTATCGTCTTTCTGAGAAGCGCCTGCAACATCATCTTGATTTCTTTCTTACAAATTTGAGGTAAAGATATATGGCTCTCTATGTATTTCTCTGTATGCTCCTTTCTATGTCTTTCATTCCCTTTTTCTCCCCTTCTTCTCCAGTGAAGTTATCAACATTTATAACTTGTGTCTGTTTCAGATATGAGCATTCTACTGGGAGAGAATCTGTCCTTGAAATGCTACATGCCATTATAATGAAGTTTCCAAGAATAGTTCTAGATCAGCAATCTGAGACTATATTTGTGTGTTTGGTGGTTTGTTTGGCTAATGATCAAGACAGCAGAGTCCGCATGATGGCTGCTGCAGCAATCAAGTGTCTTATTGGGCGTGTTAGTCCACATTCGGTTCGTGCCTTTCTTGAGTATAGTCTGTCTTGGTATCAGGGTGACAAACAGAAACTGTGGGGTGCTGCAGCACAGGTAAAGTTTACAATAGTTTGTTTGCATCATGTTTAATGGCTGGGTCTTTGATTCTCTTTAAATTTACTAAGCTGGACATGCATACCATCGTGAGAAAATTTTTTACATGTGGTTTCTGATAAAACACAATCAGTTTTGATTGACACTGAAGGAGTGTATCCTGTGGTCTTGTATTTCAATGTGGTTAGAGATGTGACTAATTTTGAGGAATAATACTGACTTCGAATTGTTATCTTAACAAGTTTTACAAGTATTAGAAGCATATCTCCAGATATCTATTCAATAGAATTTTAAAAGCCTAAAAGATGTTATCATGATCATCTGTAAGTTCCATTGTTTGATAAGAATGAAACTCAGAAAAGTTTGGATTTTGTTACATCGTGAAGTACTATCAAAAGATTTATAAAATTTAAAAAAAAAAAAAAATATATATATATATATATATTAGTGCTTTAGAATGTATGAAAGAAAACCTGCTTGTGAAGAGTAAGTGAGACTACCTCATGGAGGAACAATAATGAAAATTGCCAGTAACAAATAAGAACAAGTAACTGTTCGGGTTGGAACTAACAGTGCGAGTTTATGGTGTAACTGTCCTCTGGTTTGGTAGCAGTAGAGAAGTTTACTAACTTAATGCAGCTATCAAGAAGATCGGCAGCCTACCATGCCTCAATCATAAAATTCAGAGAAATTTCTATACGATATGCTTTCTTTTGTTTATTTAGTTGTTTTAACTACTACATTTGCTTGGGCATTTCATTCTTTAAAGCACCTCTCAATGAGTTTTGAGGACCACTTCTGCGTATTTATTCTGAAAATTTTTCGATTTTAAGAAGTTGGACTACCTTCAAGAGAAGGATTTAATATTTTATTATGAAAGTGGAAGGGGTTTCCTAGAGTTAGCAATGCAGTGGTTTTCCAAGTATTTTGCGAAAAAATCTGTTGCAGATAAAAGCAGTGAAAATGATCTTGAGAAAATAAGGCTGCTTAAAGGAACCCTCCAGTGGGTCCCACTATCACATGGACACATTATTTGTTGTGAGTTATATGGAAAACCAAAATGGCATTGACTAATTACAATAGCTAGAAACGAACTGTGTGGCAACTTGAGAGTTTCTAATGCTAGGCTCATTATGTTACGAACTTATGCGCTTATTTTAATCTGTAATTTATTGCCTTTTTCCAATGATCCTGTTGAAGATTTTCTTCACTTTTCAGTAATAAGATGATGAGATTAATCATATTTGAATCATTGATATTAGTTTGATCTAGATTTGCTTTCTCTTTAGGCTTTTTTTTTACATTTCCCCCCTTAAGAGTTGCTTCATTTGTCTGACAGGTTCTAGGTTTACTGGTTGAAGTAATGACAAAGGGTTTCCAAAAGCACCTAAATAGTGTAATGCAAGATATGAGAAAGATTTTGCATTCCGCTGTCTCAGCTCTCACATGTGAACAAGATCTATCTGATGAAGCTGCAATTCCCTGTTGGAAGGAAGCATATTATTCATTGATTATGTTGGAGAAGATCCTAAATCAATTTCACGACTTGTGGTTTTCTAAAGATATTGAGGTACGGGGCTGTTGCTTCTACAGAAACTTCTTGAAATCAACTGATCTAGGCTTCTAGTGGGTGCCTTTCTTACTTTATTACTGTTCTAAACTTGTCCAACTTAAACAATCTTTCTTCAGAAGGGTTGGTTAATTTCAGTTTTTATGTCATCTAATAAATAGAGATGAAAGTTAGAGTCTATCGGTGTTGGTTGGATACTTCCATATCTTATAGCTATCACTTTCTGCTTCAGTATGCTATTGGAATTTGACATTTTCTTCCCATTACAAACTGCTGAATGCAAACCTCTCTTTCTATTTATAAGGAAACTAGAGGGGAAAAAGAAGATTAACTTTCCAACATAGTTCTATTGCAATTCTGACACCTCATTTGAAAATTCTCTCTGATCGTTCAGTTTGATTTGGGAAGCGTTATTGTAAATTTAGTAGAACTTATTTTATGCTTTCTGGAACTTATTCCGGAGCCCTTTCCTCTTAGATTGAAAATTTGTGCAGATTAGCTTGCATTTCCTTTACTTTTGTCTTCTTTGCATCCTTTCTCCATTTCATATTTGAGTATGGTGCGTTGCTTTGACTTCTTGCAGGATGTCTGGGAAACTATCTGTGAGTTCTTATTGCACCCTCACTTGTGGTTGCGCAGCATATCTAATAGGCTTGTGTTTTTCTACTTTGAGGCTGTTGCCAAGATTTGCAAAGAGGACCATGAAATGTCCTTGGAAACATTCTTTCTAATGAAACCAAGCAGGCTTTTCCCAATAGCTGCTTCTTTTTGCAGCCAACTGAAGGTGCCACTGACTGATGATGCTGCTGGAACAATACTTGAGAAGAATCTTGTGTTCGCAATTTGTGGGTTGCATTCCTTTCTAAAAAAGAATGAATACATGAACCCTCCACAGTTTGGGTCCAATGTCAAAAATGAAGAAAGAGAGTGTTTTCTTAAAGCTTTTCATGCTCTTGATTCAAGGAGGGGAAGAAGCACACTTCTATCTTTTACCTCTGACCTTAGTGTTAATGATGCACTGAAGGATAAGCATCATCAGCATCTATTTGTTTCTTATTTGCTTCAGAGGCTGGGAATAATTGCACTTCAAATGGAGGAGAGACAGGTGAATTCATTGTGATTCTCCATTTAAGAATTTTTGTTTATATCATCAAGGAAACTTGTCCGAACTTCATGATTATCACTTATTCGATCATTTGGTGGAAGAACTATTAAGGTCCTAACTACGATTTAATGTCTTGTGACCAAAGAGAACTGACAGCTCCTTTAGCTTTTGAGTATCTTCAAGCCTTTGAGCTTGAATGGCCATATCTATTTTTTCTTAAGTGTAGCAGAAACTGAGGTCACATCTTTATTTATCTAACCACCATTTCATCAGTTCTCTTTCTGTATAATTACTTCCGAAATTCCCCTCACGCTGATGGTCTATAATTTCTCTATTGCAGATGAAAATTGTGTTCAATTGTTTCAAATCAATTTCTCCAGAAATTCTCAATGGGTATAAAGTGTTACAGCCAGTTGCCAAAGATGATTGCCATGATTATGCATTTCAAATGCTGTTTCCTTTGTACAAAGTCTGTGAAGGGTTCACTGGAAGAGTTATTTCAGGTTAGTATAGATAGACTGGCAATATGATTATTCTATATCTGATTTTCATTTTTTACCCCAAATTAAATATTAGAGGAAAAAAATGCAAAATATTCACACAACCTTTGCTGTCATTTGAACTTTTGTCCCCAACCTGTAGTAAATTAGCTCTATATGTCCAGATCAATGATTTCCATCCATTTTAAAACTTCTTTGACCAGGATATATACAGAAATTGAAAATGGCTAGTCATTTCATCATTTTAAATGTACATATCAAAAGTGAGAAAATAAATTGAGTGTTAAAAAAATAACTAATGATGAAAAATAAAAAACCCTATTTATTTTCTCAACTTACCCTAGGCCCTACCTTCATGGAAGCAGCCACCGGACTACCTCTTCAAATCTATATTACCACCACACAACTTCCGTATATTCTGTTTCCTATCAGAATTGGCAGCAAATCATGCAGTAGTGCTGGAGTGTGGGGGCAAAATGCGTATTGAGTGCCAGTGGCATTAGTACCAATGATGTTTTTTCATTTTTGTTTAAAATTAATTTTTCATTTCTTTTTTAATTTTAAATGTTTTAATAAAGAAAAATAAGATGACTATCTTGTCCTAATAAATTTTCCCTTTTTTTTTTTTTTTTTTTTTTTTTTCTTTTGGGTGGTTAACGGAAAATCATTTTGTTGCCATCTATTTGGTCCTAAACTGTTAATTTACTTGAGGTTGGGGACAAGGAAGCCATCTATCTGGTCCTAATATGAATTGAAATATCTAAAAACTCTTGATAAACATGCCTAATGAAGTTACCGCCAGGTTAGCGGGCAAAGGAAGAACTCTTGTCAACCATTCACCTTTTTGTTTGAACGTCTACTATGATTTTCCTTTGCATGTGATGTACTCATTTAGTATAGTTTTTAATGTAGTTTTCCATACATCATGATTATTGAGAGGGAAACCAATAACAATTTTACTTGATAGCATTCTATAGTTTTGACTGAAGACACTTCCAATTCCGTTGTCTTTTTACTATAGTATCTGTTACTGTCTTGGAGTCTCTATAATAGACGACCTTTGTTTTTGACAAATATCTCTACTTGCTGCTGGGCTTATGACCAAATTGTAACTTCTCTCCCAATCAGATGATGTAAAAGGATTAGCAGAAGAAGTTCGTGACAGCATAAGAGATGAAATTGGCACGGAGAATTTTGTTCAGATTTACAATCAAATAATGAAAATTCTAAAAGGGAAGCGGGATAAGAGGAAGCGAGAAGAAAAGGTGATGGCTGTGGTAAATCCAATCAAAAATGCCAAGAGGAAGCTGAGAATTGCAGCTAAGCATCAAGCGAACAAAAAAAGGAAAATTATGACCATGAAGATGGGAAAATGGATGCGCTAAAAGGCTGAAACATTGCCTTTCCGGAGATCCTTTTTGAAATTGAATTGATCAGACGACGTCTTTTAGCCTGTGGTTATACTTTAACATAGCAAGCCTGATGTGGCATTTCGGAGCTTGGCGGACGGACTGCTTATGATCGAACTCACAGGCTGTGCTTATACTGAGCATAGCACATCTGATGTTGGCATTTTGGAGCTTGGCCGTCAGACTGCTTAGAATCACATTGTGAGTTCAAAGTGCTTAAGTGAAATGCTGTGGCTAGATGCAACCTGGTAATGTTGGAAGCTTAGAAGGTCTACACCTGAACCACACCTGAACCAGGACGTCAAACAAGTTCGAGTCATTTGATGGGAGGACCAACCGTACTTGGAAATTTTGACATGTATAACAATTGTAACTGCCTTTATGATCGTATTATTTGCATGATGTGAATATCTTAATTTAGATCTGAGCTTGTTATCATTATTTACAGAAGTGATATGTAAATTAATTGCTGAAGTAAATCAGAGAATTCTAGCAATGAGTTCAATCGCCTCAACTGTTGAACTTGTATTCATTCATTTTGCACCTGTAATGTAAGCTTGATGGCTGACGTTGCAGTCCAATTGATTATAGTTTCCTTGCCCAAAACATTAGTCGTCCTTGCACAATTATAGTTTCCTTGCCCACATCCTAGCGAGGGGTAGCTTTGAGGGATCTCCAAATATTTAGGGCCAAAAGCTCTGAGATCGGAAGAGCGTCGTGTGAGGCTGTTTAGTTGAAGAACGTTGGCTTCACAGCGTGGTAGCCACTGCAAAAATGCCCAAAATCACTCCTAAAATATCCCAAGTACCAGCTTCCAAACTATAGCTGCCCTAGGAAACCACCAGATGACATTTTCGTCTTGGATTCGTGCTAAAGGATCCGTAGCGCCTCCATGCTCGCCATTGTGCAGCGTGTTGAAGGTGTGCAGTGCCTACACATGCAAACAAGGCAAAAAATTTAGGGAGATGAGAGGAGAGCTGAGTAGAAGGGTAGAAGCGAATAGATGGGACTATAGGGTTGAGCACAATTTTTATAATCCAACCCAACCTTCAAAACCAACCGGTGGATTGGTTTGGCTTCTTAGCCTAATGGGTAGGGTTTCTAATCTCACGGTTTTAGCTATTTGTTGGGTTGGGTTGGGTTGGTGAGCGTTAAGAAAATATAAATTTGAAACCACCCGAGCCGTCAATTGTATCCAATACACTAAATTCCACAATTTCAAGAATGGGCATTCATGGTCGTTTTTTCTCCCCTGATCTTCAATCTCATTTCGGCTTCAGTCTCACTCTCCCTTGGCCCAACATAAATCAATATTTATCGATGTTTTTCTTCCTTAGTATTAAATCTCGATTTTTGCTTCAATCTCAGTTTCTTCATCGATTTATGTTGGCAGAATCTCCAGGCGGCTGCACCGTCCAACTTTTATTGAATATGCGTCTTGGAATTCTATTTTTTGAGTTTTTTTTTCTTTTTCCATCTTTTCTTGTTAATCTTTCTCCACTGATCTTATGGTTTTTGTTTTCTTCTTCTACTTCCATCTTTTCTCGTTAATTAACTTAGAACAAAATCTGAACAGATCTTACAAATTTTTTGGGAAAGTAATCAATTAAAAGAAACAAACCCAAAAGACAAACCAAAAAGAATAAGTACGTCAATTTCAATGTGAACCATGAAGACAGATGAGATGTACTGAGTGATCTCAGGTGACTGGAGTTAGACGTGTGCTCTTCCGATCTATCCAACCCGACCCAGACCAATCCTACACAAAGCAATTTAGGTTGGGTTGGTTCCCAGACATGGCTGGGCCGCGGCATTTTTAGAAAATCACAAAACCAATTAATTTTGGGTTGGGTTGGGTTGGACCCAACCCATTGCCCACCCTTAGATGGGAGTGCAGAAGCACAGGTTTCCCCAGGTGAGATGGAGAAATAAATCGTCAAGATTAACAAGAAGAGTAATAACAGTAGTAGTAGTAGTAGTAGTAATAATAATAATATAAGGGAAATTTTCACTCTATGTCCCCAATCTTTCAACTTTAAATTAATTTTGTCCCTATTCTTTTTAAGCCTACTAGGTCTCTAACCTTTCATTTATTATCGTATTATATCCTCAACGTTACTTTTCATCCATAACCTTTTAATTTTCAAGATCGGAAGAGCACAAAATAACTATTATATCCTTGATTTATTAATTCACTGTAGGTCTCCGACCTTTCAATTTTTATATAATTTTGTCTCCATCTTTTATGGGGTGCAAAGAGCCCCCAGCCTTTTATTTTTTGTTATGTTATATCTCAGTTAATACTTTCTGTTCCTAACATTTTAATTTTTACTGTTAATATATATTAAAATTATTATTATACTATTAATTGTTCAAATAAAAAAATAAAGAACAATATAAAATCAAAAGTCCACCAACTCTAACATAATCCAACACAACCCAATAACAGTGAGAGATAATGATAAAAAAAAAAACTCAATGTATAACGGTCTCGATGGATATCAAATCTGTGCTGAAGAAAGTTATCGATCTAAATATCAGCGTGATGAATCGGATTGGATTTCTTAATTTACCACAGACCACGTGGCAGATACAGATTGGATAGATCTACCCAAAAAAATTTGATTTTTGATTTATAAAAAATCAAAATATAACCTTAATACTCTAATTCTAATTTAGTTTCTTGTCTCTCATTGTGATTATCACCGTGATTTACCCGTGATTTGTTATTCGTGTCACTCTGATATGATCCGTCAATTATGGATCGTAAGATGGATTTCGAGACTTCAAAAAATTTTTTACAAAGGGAATTCTCCCCTCCTTTTTGCTATTGGAAATGGCATAAGAGTGATGTAAGTTCTGAAATGGCATCATTATATTCTAACGGCAGTGAAAGGAAGTGGGACAGATTCAGAGTGAACCGGGTTTGACCTGTGTCACTCTGTAAATACAATCTATAATTGACAAACGAAATTGTATTAATGTGCATAATTGATTAGGACATCAATGTGATGATCAGAAAGAGAGACTCTAAATATAAATTTGAATTAGAGCATTAAGGTTTGACTCATTTTTGTAAATTGAAAATGTGTGTGTGTGTGTGTTTTTTTTTTTTTTGGGATCCACCATGACCTGTATTCGCTATGTGATCTATGAAAAATCAAATACAATTTATTCACTAATTCTCGGATCGATTTTATACAGATTAGACATCCATCAAATTTGGTATAGATCGATGTTTTTGTTATCACTATTTTCGGTGGTTGCCATTAAGATGGGACATGCTAAGATAGATGGAGTTTTTATTTTATATTGTTCTTTATTTTTGTATTTTTATTTAAATAATGAAGGGTACAATGGCGATTTTAATAAGAATTAACAGTAGTAAGTGAAAGATTAAAGACAGAAGGTGTCAATAGGGGCGTGACGCAACAATAAATGAAAGGCTGGGGTTATATACGTCGAAAAAAGGATGGAAACAAAATTGTATAAAAATTGAAAGGTTGGGGACCCATAGTGGAAATAAATAGTTAAGGGTATAATGGTCATATTGATATAGGTCAATGGTGATAATTGAAAGGTTAGGGACGAAAGGTGACGTTGAGGATATAATACGATAATAAATGAAAAGTTGGGGGCCTAGTAGGCTATGTGTGTGTGTGTCTATATATATCTGCTATTGAGAGCACGTGCGCTATATATGAAATATTTATAACATCTATATATACTAGTGAGAGCACGTGCGCAATATGTGAAATATTTATAACATCTATATATACTAGTGAAAGCACGTGCATTATATATGAAATATTTGTAATATACTATATTTAATAATAGGATAACACTGCTACAGAAAAGCAGTTTAGACGTCGGTTGTATTGATGAATACGTGTCGGTTTTGAAGACTATGCCATTGGCTGCGACGTGCATTGTAAATGTATAAGTGTCAGTTTTTTGATGACGCTTAAAAATCACAATAGGCATAAAGTCAATCCAAAAAAAAAATAAATAAATAACACAATAGGTGTCAGTTGTAATGGACAAACCGATGCCTATTGTGCACTTTAGACGTTGGTTCGGCCACTACAACTAGTACCTATTGTGTTGTTTAATTATTATTATTTTTTAAAAATAAGATTGGCTTTAGGCGTCGGTTTTTAGACAACAACCAGCACCTATTTCTTTTCTTCTTCTTCTTCTTCTTTTTTTTTTTTTTAATTAGGATACACTAGCAATAGCAATTACCGGTGATCCTACAAAAGTAAAACAACAAATAGACAATCCACAGTCAAGAAGAAGCAGCACCAACACTAGCAATTTACATACACTTTAATACAATCATCACCAACTTAATATAAATGAAACTACAATCAATAACTACTCTAAGCATTAGCAATAATGTAATCTAATATTAAAAACTAACATAAGTAAACCATTGAAAATCATTAATCATTGAATATAACTCAAAGTAATCCAAAAATCAATACCTATTACATTAGTATACCACTCCAATCATCACCATCTTAATCTAAATCTAGCTACAATCAATAACTATTTCAAACATTAGCAATAATGTAATCTATAAATTGCTCAAAACCATTAATTACTACGCATCTAGGGAGCAAAGGCATTTCAAAGCGTTGAAAATGTGCAGAGCCTCAAAGAAATCATCTTGTATATCACACATCATTTCATCTATCTAATTATTTTGGACATCATTATCTTCTCTGGCCATATTAATCTCATCACTCTTGTTTACCATGTTCTCATCATGAGCACCCTCATTGTCACCAGTGCTCGTCCTAAGAAGTAAATCCTCACCACGTCAAAACTACAGCGTATGACCTTTGTTGAAACCACACCTAATCAAATGTTGTTTCACTTCTATATACTTACGACACTTTTTCAGATTCTTACAATCGCGATAGGGACAAGCTATCAATTCTTCCTGTTTCTTTTGTCTATTATCCTCGGTAAATTTTACAAAAATATTATAGTGTGGTACATCTCTCATACATTCAACTCTGATCCATATTTCACGACCTATATCAAGATATTCAAAAAAAAAAAAGAATTACTTCTATTTAGCGGGTAACTTTTTTATTGTTTTTCAAAAGATTGTTACGTTATTCGATTTCATTAATTTATTTGATAAACAAGACTTGTTAATTACATATTCATTCTCATCACACACTTAATCAAATTGCTTTTCGTTATTTCATTATAAACATTTACTTATTTATCAATACTTGTTAATTACATATATTCATTTTCATTATAAATTTAATCAAAAAATCTTTACGTTATTTGATTATATTTAATTTATTTGTCCAGCAATACTTTTTAATTATTCGGCTCATTTGCAATATTGAAATTTAATTAAAGTACTATTACATTACTATTTGCTTTCCCTAAGGTACTTGGTCATAATACCATCTTTTTACGCTTCTCCATTGACATTACAAATTTAATCAAATAATTTTTCGATTATTTGAATTCTTGGTTTTACTTAAATTTCAACACTTATTAATTACTTATCTATTCACATTACAATTTTAGTTCGAAGAAATAATATTAATTTATATAAAATACTACAACAGTGTGCAAAAATTATAATAATTTACTAATTTAATGTCAACAAAAAATTTGTTTTAAATGCTCACCGAATAATACCAAGTTGGATGATTTTATTTGCATACAAAAAGTTTACACAAGATTTGACATGTCACATAAGCCCATGTAATTATTTTTTATTTAAAGTGATGAAACGTACATGATCGAAAATAACATCGTGTCAAATGTGTTGTGCATCAATTTTTATATACATTTAACTTCACTGATTTACTTTTTAAATTTACGTAATGTAACATCTTAAATGAAACTAACCTATCTAGGCACTTATACGTGGCCTACGAGATATCTGCTCAAGTAGTTCTTCAACCAGAATTCCAAAGTTCCTTTCTTGAATTTATTTAGTTGTTTATTGGTATACCGTGATACACGTTACATGGCTGTATGACATCATGCGATGCCATCACTACTAGAAAATTATGTTTATCCTACAAAAAATCCTCTACAAAATGAAATTTGTATGCAGTGTCATCTTTTCCATGCAAAGATAATGCTTTGTAGCAATGTATACTTTTCCTAAAAAAGTCCGCCTACAAAGTCCAATTTGTAGACATAGAAACTTTTTCCCTATAAAGAAAATATTTCGTAGGTATATATATATATTCCTACAAAAATCTCCGCCTATGAAATTAGATTTGTAGTCTAAGCACTCTATTTCATACAAGAAACTTTCACCTTACAAAATTTGATTTGTGGACGAAGTTTTTTATTTTTCCAAAAAATGACATTTCATCACTTTTTATACTTGTATATAACTTAATTTTTCTCTTATAATGAATATGTACATAGAATTATCTTTTTCTCGTATAATTAATGACATATCGTAAAACAAAAATTTGATAAAAAATAATGAAAAGTTGGTCAATTTTTTTCTAGGCTATCTAAAATGAAATGAAATAAAATAAAATAGGAAAAAAAGAGTATTTTCATTACTAAATAAAATGGAGAAGAAAACCCACGTACTCCCTCCTAATTTTCCCCAATAATTGGATGCAAAAAGGGGAAAAAAAGAAAAAAAAAATTCCCACAATAATTTTCCGTCTCTCTTCCTAGATCTGCCCTAGTTGATCGAAATCGTACAAGCGAAATCGTGCCCTTCTTCTTCTTCTTCTTCTTCTTCTTCTTCTTCTTCTTCTTCTTCTTCGTTGCCCTCCATCTCCATGTATCTGTGTCATCGTGCCTTCTTCTTCGTTGTCCATCTCCGTGTATCTGTGTGAGATTTGGTTTAAGCGAACGACTGCTTATCTTCTACGCCTGTTCTCAATGAAAGGTAACTTATTTTGATTTTAATTGCTGCGTATGCCTATCGCTGATAAATGGAGATTTTATTCATACTAGTCGTTCTGTCAATTCTTCACAATGTCTGTTTTGTGAATTAATTTGTACAGAGAGAGATACGCACCGACCTCAGTGTTTTTTTCTAGATTCAAAAAAATTTATAACTATATCTCATTGAAAGGCAAAAGAAGGGATTTTGATGTTACAACTTGTTCTTTTATCCATTTCTTAGGCAATCCTTTTCCTTGGTGAATAGACATGCCTCAAATTTTTGTTCTATGCTATAATTTTAAAGTAAAGAAGCACCCAAGAACAGAGCCCCCACACTGGAAAAAATTGCACATTATAGATTATGCTCAAAACCTAGCAAATAGAAAATTCTCAACCTAGAAAAGTATAAGAAAAATTCAGCTTTGGAAATTAACTACAAGAAATAGCAGCTCATTATATATGTTAGAAGTGGGTGTATTGTGGGTCAATTTCACTAAAAAAATCTGATATATATATATATTTCAGCTTCAACAGTTTAGAGGAGAGAAGGAATGAAAATGACTCCACTATTTAGAAGCTTCAGCTTTTGTTGCTTTTTTTTCTTTTTTTTAAGGCAAAATTTCTTGCCCAATTTTGAGATAGGAATATATTTTAAAAGCAAGAACCATCTTTTAACTAATTAATTTCTAATCTGGAAAAGTTCTCTCATGTACTATGGAAATTTTTGTATCATATTGAGCATTTTAGCTTTGAAGAAAGTGAATGGCTTTGCAGGTGTCATATGGAACAATCAGAAGGTTTCTAGCACTTACAATCTTTTCTTACTTTAATGATTCTCCAATAGCCAAGTCGAGAAGCGGTTATTATTATTTGTTCTTTCATACTTACATATTCTTCCTTTTGATTTAGTTTTTGTAGTCATTTTTTCCAACAATCTGTTCACAACTGTAATTTAATTATTAATTTATGAATCTTTTAGGTGGTAGAAAAAGAGTTTAGATTGCAAAGCTTCCTTCAATTCGAATTGAATCAAGGTGAGTTGCCTTTAATATATTTTTTTCTTCTTAAACAAGTTAGTTTCCTTGGTAAGTGTCAAATTAGTTTGAAAACAATCATATATCTAGTGCTTATAGATCGGAAGAGCGTCGTGTAGGCAGTTTCTTTTAGTAACTAAATTAAATGCTAATATATTGACCATGAAGCTGCTACCCAATGTTGTCTAAAGAGCAAAGAGTTTCTTAATTGGCAATGATGCAAGATTAAGAACCAGCAAGGAAGCGTATTCTTTTATTCCTTTACTAGGTATATTTATCTATGTCACATCATTATAAGAAAAAAATCTAAAATTTTGGTAAAATGTGGGATGTTTAAGTAGCACATTAATTTTTGCCTAAATTATTTTAGCATCAGAAAATTTTGTAGCCATTTTCTTATCTTTGATAAACTTGCCATGTGTACAAATTGATTCTACTATTTTTCTTAACTGCTTAGGCCTTGAACTGAATTTTGTCAATTTTTGAAAAGATGAGATGTTAGCTAATAATAGTGAATATCCTGTTGAGCGGGTAAGGAGCTACAATTTCCTGAAAATAATCTTCTTGATAAGGAACCCGTTGACGATTGTTGGGCTTAATATTATGATGTCTATTCTAGGTGTGAAGATGCGATGTGTAATTTGTGCACTTGGAGATGGACGTCTTTGAGATACAAGGAGTGCCCCTTGAAAGATCACCACATGTAGGAGTTAGAAGTAGAACGTCCTTCGAAAGGTAATTGAGACTGCTCGATTAGAGATGGAACTAAGGTTGCAAAACAAGTTGAAGTTTGTTGGCCAAATATTCAATTCCACATTGGAGTCTTCTCATTATTCTTTGAAGCAACCATACAGTCATATAGCTGCATATGTTCTACTACTATTTATACCTTCATCATTAAAGGATGATGAGAATGGGGAAGAGGAAGCCATTGCTGACAAGAATGACCATTTTGATGAGAGGATGACTTTAGTGAGAATCCTTTCGTTGGAAAGGTTTTTGTCCTTTTGTACATCCTGCTATATGCTTTTTTTTTTTTGGTTGGACTTTACACGTAACAGTACATATATAATTTATCTTTCTTATACTCTTTTAGTTTGACATATTATTTTTTGGTATTAACTTTTTTTTAGTTTGTTCTAATAATTTATGCATTGCTATATTGTTTTGAATCAAGACACAAAATATAGTTGAATATGTAATGAATTATATACATAATTTTCCCTAAAAAAGATTAATTTGTATGTAGAAGCAACATTTAGTCTATAAAAAATATTTATTCTCATTATAAATTTTGATTATGGGGACAAACTTTAGCATACAAACAACATTCTTTTCACGCAAAACAATAATTTGTAGGAAAAAGTTATGTTTGGGCGACAAATTGATCTACGGTATGGCCACAAATTATTTTGTAGGCAAAAAACGCCCTTTGTCGACAAATATATTTTGTAGCAAAAGGATTTAGTTGATGCATTGTATTTGTATCCAAAGCTTTTGTAGGGTAATTATCTTAGCGTACAAAAAATTTGAGTTTGTCATCTAAGCCCTCTCCTCAAACCACAAGATTGCCTAAAAAATACTTTTGTTTGGAAAGGTTTTAGCCACAAATATCAACTTTTCCCTACAAAAAAAGGTTGTAGGGAAAACTGAAATTTCTTGTAGTGCATATATATATATATATTGTGCTACATTGAAACTGTATGTATGTGTGTGTGTGTGTATATATATATTTGCATAACTAGTGGACCTGCCATGGCTCTGCTGGATGTGGCCTATGTATCTGACGGTGTGACCATGAATACAACAGTTATTTTTGTACATAACCAATTATTTTTTGCACAATTGTTATATGTTTGTCTGAACAGCTAGATCTCTTGCAATAATTAATAAAGCGTATTATTAAGAAATTATTTATAATATTTGTTTAAACCTTTTGGTTCTTATCTAACCAAATGGTTCCTAAAGCGAAGCAGCTACTAAAAAGAAAGTAATAGCCGCTAAGTAAAGTGATGTAAATGGAAAGGAAAGATGTGCAAAAGAAGAATATATTCTAGAAGAATTTAGAATTTTTTTCGTGAAACTAGATATTATAATTTTGGACAGAAAAGTGCTACCCTTTTTTTTTTTGAGAACTAACTAATTAATAAAGCAAGAGACAACAACATTTCGAAAAGGGGAGAAGTTGTGTGTAGGTGGTCGGATGAATGTGTTTTTGTTTGTGATGGGCAAAGGAAAATTTAGGTAAAGATGTTAAAGCTTGAAAGAGGACTTGAGGCTATTTCAAAGGTCGAATGCGTGGGAAACTCTGTTTTTTTGTCGAATACACAACCACCAATTAGGCCAAAAGAATCAACTTGACTCTCTAATACCAAAATTGATGCCAAACAAAAGCACGAGCTCCCAAGCTCTAACAACTTGCAAGTTGTTAAGATAAGAACTCGCAAATTCTTAGAAAACTCAAGAAAAATTCTTGAAGATGATTTATTCATAAAAAGTAGGATGTCTCATACAATGAAATAAGTGAACTATTTATAGGGCCAACATAACCCTAACGGTACACTGGAAGTAATAACAAAAACAATAGATAAACAAATAAATACTAATTCTAATTTCTTCTAGAATATATTCTTCCTTTCCACATTTTTCCATTCCATTTTGCATCATTTGCTCATCGCTAAAACACTGGCACGTACACTCCACTTCCTGTTCCTCACACTCATTGGCGTGACCTTAGTACGCTCTTCCGATCTCTTGGCTTGCCTAAAACTACTAGAGGTCATGATTCTATTTTGGTAGTGGTTGATCGTTTTTCTAAGATGGGCCATTTCATTCCTTGTTCCAAGTCTTCTGATGCATCATTCCAATTTGTTCTATAATCGTCTCACACGAGTCGCTCAACCAAGGAAAAGAAGAGGTGACTTGAGAACTCCATTGTGTTGAGGTCACGATTCTTCCCTGCCTTATTCATTATTGCACTTTTATTTAAGTGTTAATATAATTTTTTTTGAAATATAAGTGTTAATTTAATTTAAGTAGTAATACTAGTTCCAAATATTCTTTATCTTAGTATTATTAAAAAAAATAGTTACAGCAAAAGATGTTGAAACGATGAACAAAAATCTAGAAGGAGTAGTCTTGGACCTTTGTTTGGATTTGGATGGTGTTTTAAGGCTCATGTGACTGCAATAAAACAAAGTGTTCAAGCTATACAAGATATATAACATTAAATAACTTACTATAGCTTTTGGAAAACGTCCTATGGAAGACCGATCTGAATCTCCTACAGTATCCAAAAATGACACCTCCTAATCCTTCTCAAAATCATGTCCCTAGGCAAAATGATCATATTCCAGAATTTCAAAATCCCTTAGTACCACTCCACCTCCAACAACCAGACGGACAAACATTAAGGTTGAAGCTCCTGAATTTGATGGGATATTAGAACCTGAAATTTTCCTTGAATGGCTAGATCAAATGGATGATTTCTTTAGGTGGTACAACTTAACTGATTAGCAACGTATTCGCTTTGCGAATATGAAGCTTGTCAAGTATGCAAAAAGGTACTAGCAATCTATTTTTCACCATCGTGAACAAATAGGAATGCCTATCACCACCTGGGTTGAAATGAAAGCTAGGCTAACTGAAAAATATGTTCCATACTTTCATAGAACCCAGTTCTTGGACCATCTCCTCAACCTCAAAAAAATGCCAGCTCCATTAGTGATTATATGACTCGTTTCACTGACTATATGCATTGAGGCTAGCTTAATGAGTTTGTTAATTTCACTGTTACTCATCTTCTTAATGGACTAAGACCTGAGCTTAAGAATGAAATTCTTTTACATAGTCCAGAAATTTTAAACGAGGCTTTTCATAAGGCTTTTGAGTATAAGCGATACTTCTTCTCTCCTTATGCTCAATGAGCAACTCAGCCTTTTTTACGGCCTACTCAGCCCTACTTCTAATCGGTTGGTCTCTTTACCAACTCGACCTACAAATGTGTGTCTTCTCAAAATCGACCTGCCAATGGGTCTTCTCAGAATTGACCTACCAATGGGGTCTTTTCAAACTCGACCTTCTAATTGGTCAACTTCTGGCTCCCCTGTGGTTCTACGCAATGGCGGACAACTAGTTTTCTCCAACTACAATCGTCTTCTTTTTTAGATTGTTTGCCATCACTGTTGCAATAAGGGTCATATCTGTAACGCCCTGAGTTCTAAGCACCCGAGACGCTACTAAATCCATTCTATGTCCTTTAAAAAAAAGCGGAAATTCGATATTTAAATCAGAGGTGAATAAGTGTAATTTTTTTAAAAAATAAATAACATAATATAACGGTTGTCAACAATAATAGAATTTCTAAACTTTGAAATAGTAATGCTATCAATAGTTATTCGAATATCAGCAAAACATTAACTGTTAAATGTTTATTCATTTTTCTTTTCTTTATTTTTAATTACCGCCCTCAGCTGAGTCGCTGCCATCTCTGGGACCTGAAATGTTTTAAAAATAAAGTGTGAGTGCTTTGAAGAAACACAATAGATTCCTGTGCACAAATCTTTAAAACATGCAATACATATTATGCAACTAAATACATGTACACATGCAAACTATGTCTGTGGCTTGTTTTTCAACAAGCAATTGTGTATGTCTGTGGGCCTGTCAGAATAACGAGCTAAGTCTGTGGGCTCCCGACTAAGGTAAGCTAATTATGCGCATACTTTCCATGTTCTATGAATCACATACAGCACATGCATGAACACATAATATATAATTGCATCATATTTTCCCATAAATGTGCGCATAGACTTTGAAAATAATCTTTGAATAGGAAATCTACCTTAATTCGCTTTTCCTTTTAAGTTTGAGCTTACAGGCAATCACTTATACGTCAAGTCACGCACCTCGTCTATCCTACACGACGCTCTTCCGATCTAGTTAGAATTTTCGAAATAAGTAGAATTAAATAAAATATGGAACTAAATTGTGAAGTTTGAAAGTTTTAGATCTGAATATAAACTTTAAAACTTTAGGGACTGAAATGAGTAAATCTGAAACTTTAGTGATTGAACTAGTTCAAAACCTTGAGGACTAAAATGGGTAAAACTGGAGCTTTAGGTTTAACATAAAATCTTTAAATGGAAACTTTTCATTATGAAAAATCCCGTCGAGACAACCCCTTTCCACTTAATTTAATTTCATCCTCGAAATTTAGCTTGTTCTGTTAATTCCTAATATTTCTCCAGTATATCTGCTTCTCTTTCCCACGTAGCATCCTCGCTCCCATGGCCGCCCCACTAGATCTTGACTAACGGAACCTCTCGATTCCGCAATATGTGCACTTTCTTATCAAGTACGGCCGTTGGAGCTTCATCATAGGTCAGATCTTCCATACCTTAACTGGCTGAACATTCACAACATGGCCTGGGTCGGGAACATACTTCCTCAACATGGATACGTGGGATATGTTATGTACTACCGAAAGTTTTGGAGGTAATGCCAAACGATACGCCACGTTTCCCAAGCTTTCCAATATCTCAAATGGGCCAATGTACCTCAATCTCAGCTTCGTTTCTTACCAAAACTAGTACACCCTTTATTGACGCCACTTTGAGAAATACTTTCTCTCCAACCTCGAAATCCATGTTTTTCCTCCTTTGATCGGTATAATTCTTCTGTCGATCCTGGGCAATCTTGATCCTTGCTCTAATCTTCTCAATAGCCTGTACTGTCCTCTTGACCAATTCTTGCCCCAACATCTTCCTCTCGCCGACTTCGTCCCAATAAATTGGTGAATGACATCGCTGGCCATATAGAGCTTTGTAGGGGGCCATGGCGATGGTTGCCTGGAAATTGTTGTTGTAGGAAAACTCGACTAAAGGCAACTAAGTCTCCCAACTACCACCCAAATCTAATACACATGCCCTCAGCATGTCCTCCAATATCTGGATAGTCCTTTCGGACTGTCCATCAGTCTGGGGGTGGTAGGCCGTGCTGAAATTCAGCTTAGCGCCCATCGCGGTCTATGATGACTTCCAAAACCTTGAAGTAAACCGTAAATCTCTGTCTAATATAATAGATACCGGAACTCCATGGAGTCGCACAATCTCTTTCATATAAATCTGAGCAAGCTGATCCAAGTGGAGACTCATATGGACTGGTAGGAAATGGACGGATTTTGTGAGTCGGTCTATGATAACCCAAATGGCATCATGCCTAATTGCCGATCTAGGGAGACCCACTACGAAATCCATAGAAACCTTTTCCCACTTCCACTCCAGAATCTCTAAAGGATTCAGCAACCTTGACGGTCGCTGATGCTCAGCTTTCACTTGTTGGCACACTAGGCATTTTGCAACAAACTTGGAGATACTTCCCTTCATGTTTCTCCACCAGAACGTTTTGTGCAAGTCTTGGTACATCTTAGTACCTCCGAGATGTGCAGTATAAGGGACGGAATGGGCTTCAGTCAAAATCCCCTCCCGGAGCTCGTTGTTTCTGCGTATGCAAAGGCGGCCTTTGTACGAAAGAGCTCCATCTGTAGAGATTTCAAACCCCTTCCTCTTTTCCGTTCCGACCCCAGCTCTTATCTTTTCTAGAAATATATCATCCCTTTGTGCTGTAACAATTATGTCTCTTAAATCTGGTTGTACTGTCAAATTGGCAATTACTGTCAATCTCTGTCTTTGCAGTGTGACTACTTCGATCCTCAAATTCTCAAGATCCTTGATTAACCGATCTTGAACTGTACCAAGTGCTGATAACTCACCCATACTCTTCCTGCTCAAGGCATCTGCGACTTTGTTAGCCTTACACAGCTGGTATAGGATATCGTAGTCATAATCCTTGACCAGCTATAACCATCTTCTTTGCCTCATGTTTAACTCCTTATGAGTGAAGAAGTACTTGAGGCTTTTATGTTCTGTGTAGATCTTGCATTTACTCCCATATAGGTAGTGTCGCTAGATCTTTAAAGCATGCACTACAGCGGCGAGTTCGAGATTATGGGTCGGGTAGTTCTCTTCATAGGGCTTCAATTGCCTAGACGCATAGGCAATCGCCTTACCCCTCTACATCAAAATGCAACCTAACCCAGTTTTGATACATCACTGTAGACTACAAATCCATCAGAGCCATCTGGTATCGTCAATACGGATGCCGAACCTAATCTCTTCTTCAGTTCTTGGAAACTCTATTCACACTTATTTGTCCAAATGAACTTCTCCCACTTTCAGGTGAGTCGCGTCATTGAACCCACTATCTTGGAGAAGCCCTCTATGGATCGCTGATAATACCCGGCTAAACCCAGAAAGCTTCTCACTTCAGTGGCATTGGTGGGTGGAGACCAGTTAGTAGCAGCCTCAACTTTATCAGGGTCCACCTCAATCCCCCTAGTTGTCACTACATGGCCTAAGAACCCTATATGATCTAGCCAAAATTTACACTTCTTGAATTTGGCGTACAATCGTTCCCTAGACAGAGTTTCCAACATTGTCTTTAGGTGTTCGACCTGTTGTTCGGTGCTCCTCGAGTATATTAAGATGTCATCGATGAGCGCGATAATGAACTTATTCAGCTACTCGTGGAACACCCTGTTCATCGAGTCCATAAACATAATAGAGGCTTTCGTTAAGCCGAAGGGCATTATGGTAAATTCATAATGCCCATAATGGGTTTTGAATGCCGATTTGGGCATATTTGTTGACTTGATCTTCAGCTGGTGATAACCTGACCGCAAGTCAATCTTGGAGAAAGTAGTTGCTCCCTTCCGCTGATCAAACAGATCTTCAATTCTCGGGAGGGGGTATTTGCTCTTAATCGTCAAATTGTTTAGTTCACGATAATCAATACACATTCTCATACTCCATTCTTTCTTCTTCACGAACAGAACTGGTGCCCCCGATCTGACACACTTGGCCTGATAAAGCCCTTCTCCAAGAGTTCCTCTAGTTGGAATTTTAGCTCCTACAGCTCTTTCGGTGCCATTCGGTAAGGAGCTTTGGAGATAGGAGTGGCTCCTGGTACCAGGTCGATGGTAAACTCTACTTGTCTGTCGGGTGCAACACCCGGCAGATCCTCGAGAAACACATCGGGGTACTCGCGTACCACTGGTACACTGTCCACGGATATTTCTTTAGAAGGTTTGCCTTGAAGGCTAAGCAAATAACCTTGACAGTCTGCCTTTGGTAACAACTTCTTTGCCTGAAGGGCCGAGACAAGGCGGGGTAGCGCCCTAATCTTGGACCCATAGAACCTAAACTCTTCACTTTCCTCCTTTCAAAAAACCCCTTCCTTTCGTGACAAATTATGGTAGCCTGATTAGTGCTTAACCAGTCCATTCCCAATATTATATCAAAGTCTTTCATATTAATGACATTCAAATTAGCATTAATTATTGTGCTGTCAAAGTCTATCTATACTGCGCTAGCTATATCGTATGTATCGATTAACCCACACGATGGCATACTAACCTCTAGTACGCTACATGTTTTCTCCCCTACCATGTTCAATCTAGCTAGACACGCAATAGATATGAAAGAATGCGTAACACCAGAGTCAATCAAGAGATATATAGGAGTGCCAGAGATAGATAGAATACCTGGTATATCACATCTGGGTCCTCCACAACATCCTCGTGGGTCATGGCAAAGATCCTGGCCTTTCTGCTCTTCGCCTGATCCGTGCCCTTGCTTGGCCCACCATTCTTAAGACTCATATCAGAAGTGGCTCGGCTGGCCACAGTGATAGAAGATGTTCTACGCCAACCTGCACTCGTAGGGTGCTGCTGCCTTTTATACTGTCCTGGCTTGTGGTTCCTGTTCCTGCTAGGTTTGGACCACTTCCTCTTCCCATGATCCTTCTGAGCAAACTGGGCCCTAACATTTATCCCTGAGTAGGAAACCGTTTGCGCCTTTTTTACCACCTCGCCATAGGTAGGGAGATCGAAGGCGCTGACAATCTACCGGATCTCTAGTCGCAGCCGTCTCTCGAAACGTCGGGCCTTTATGTACTCGGTACTCACCAAATGCAGGGCAAAGAGGGATAGCTCTTCAAACTTCCGCTCATAAGCTGTGACATCCATATCCCCCTACATCAGCTGCAGAAAGTCCACCTCCTTATGATTACGGAGGGCCTGGAGGGAAGTACTTGTCCGTGATCTCGGTTTTGAACTGAGCCCAAGTTATGTTCCTTAGTTCCTCGTCAGTTCTGGTACGGGATGCTGACTTCCACCAATATCCAGCTCCATCGACCAGCTTGAATTCTGCGCACAACACCTTCTGATCCTCGGGGCATTATATGTGATGGAAAATTTTCTCTATAGCGTGGATCCATTCTTCCACAGCCAGTGGCCCACCCTTACCATCAAATGTCTGCGGATGTTGCCTACGGAACTGTTCGATGATTGGCACCACAGGGGCAGCTGGGGGTGCTGCTAGTGCCTGAGCTGGAGCTTGAGCCCGAGCATGTGTGTGTGCCTGTGCCATTCCTTACACAGCCTGGATAAGTTCTCTTAGGACGTCTGTTTCTGTTGGGTTTGCCATTTCCTTACAAAACAAGGATGGACATTGAAATACCTTGAAAGGTATGCATATATTCCAACACAACCATAAATAAAGAGGAACAACTCAAAGAACATGAGAAATCTTCATTTATTATTACTCATTGAAAATCCTCTAAGAGGAGTACATAAAAGGAACATCTATTTCTCAAACAATTAGAATAAATAAAGAACAACTCTGAAATAGAAAACAAATACTATGGCAACTACCCTAAGCTATCTCATGTCTCTAGTCATCCCCATCACTAACCCAACTGCTCGACGCCTTAAACTTCTTAGGCGGAGGGGGTATGTCTTCCCAAGTGATGCATGACTCTGGCTCAGAGTCTTCCAAAATCTCTGCTTCATCCTCCTCCTCTAACTCTTCATCTGGTTCTTCCTCAAGAATTCCCTATGGAATCTGTTGGAGAATCTCTGGAAGAATCTCTTTGGGAATCTCCTCCTCAGGACCTTCCTCTGGATCTTCCTCCATATCCTCCTCCAGATCCTCTTCTGGACCCTCCTCCGGCTCAGCTAAGGGTGTAGACGCGAGGAGGGATGCGGCATCATACTAC
>CAVNYN010253049.1:3848-17584 GCA_963692815.1 Nyctanthes arbor-tristis
CATTCGACTTGGTGTTTGATTTCTTCAAGCGGTGGTTTCTCCAAGTTAACTCTTGGAACGGAGTTAGGTGATATTTTTCCTTCTCTTGTTATTGATTATTGGGTTCCATCTATTGTTAGATGATTTATTTGTGGTAGTGTGTGGTTACCTCTTGATTTAGGGTAATAATCATGAGAGGATAAACATTGTATTCTCATTATTATTTGGTGATAGTGGAGTTGTCGGTTTGCCCCGTCGATTTTCCCTTCTCATTGGGGGGTTTTATGATGTTAAATAATTCCTGGTGTTATTTAAGTTTCCGCACATATATTATTGTTTGATATATTGATTGCCTATTTTAATCACACGGGTTTAAGGAAATTGGTTAAATTTCCAACAAGGTGCACTTATGCAACTACGTGAGAGGCATTAATTTGTACTTATGCAACTACGTGAGAGGCATTAATTTGTTTTTGTTCGTTGAATGTTTAACGAAACAATCATATGCAAAAGAAATAGACTCGAATCGAAATAAGTAAGACATACACGGAGAGGGAATTAAGGCAGAAATTGCTGGAACGTGCCCATAATCGATAAAAATCGGAGAGCATAATTACCTCTAAAAATCAAGAGCCGCGTATCAAGAATCGAAACCGATTATTTGAAGCTTGAAACTGGGGAGAGGAGTCTGAGGTTTTCGCCAGATATAGAGATGGTATAAGGAAGAATGGCGGAACGTCTGTAGAAGGGACGCAAGAATGAAATTCTGTGATTCTCTCTCTCCCTCCCTCCTTCAAACGGTTAGACGCCGTCAGTGTAAACAAAAAATAATTGGTTTTATTAATTGTTTGTTCAATTATGCCTGACATGGAAAATAAAAGCCAGGTGTTGTTTTTCTATTCGCTGGACAGCAAGAGGGACAGCTTGGCGGGACAGCTGATCCGAGTCCCATACAACCAACTTCAAGGGTGAAATTCCTTATATCTTTTATCCTATATCTTAGGTGCTTAATTTCATTACTCTGGAAGGTTAGGATTTTTATCCTAATTTGCTTGGGTTGGAGTTGAGTTCAAGATAAATATATCCTTTAGCTGTTTTTAGCTTTATTGAGTGAATTCCAATCGAGTGTGGGAATCGGCGGTCAATATACCGACAGGGTCCACATCACTTGATATCAGGGCTCGGCTCTAAATTCTGGTAATCCTATCTTTTATTTTATTGTTCCCCATATTCAAAATAATAATAATAGTAATAAAATAAAAACCTCAAAGTTTTCACAAAAAAAAAAAAAAAAAAAAAAAAAATTCAACTCGGCAGTGTGCAGAGTTTCTTCAAGTTGCTTAGCTGTTTTCAATTCACTGGGGCCATTTTATTCTCTTCCTTGAAGCCTTGTGGGTACCCTCTTACCATTATCCTTTCCTATCTATGTGAAATTATTATAGAAGGATACATCTTATTTGTATTGTGGATTAATTGCAGTTGTTTGCGAATCAGAGAGAAATGTTAAGTATATTGTTGTGGAAACTTATATTATTGTTGTGGTAAATTGATGATATATTGTCGATTATAGCGTTGAATATTGGATTATTGAATAATGATAATTTGTGGAGTTTTAGTACTACATCGATCTGAGGGAAATGTTACCACTTTTATTTTCATAACTTTGCTTCCATCTTTTCTACCATTTGGGCATTTGATTAGTTAGTGAAGTGGGGTGAAATTGCTTATCTTTTTATAGCACTAACCATCTTGTCATCAACCCTGATAACATCTCTTTGGGTAGTTGATCTTGATCTATGACAACTAATTTTGTTCTACTCTTCTTGAGCCCTGAAATTGTAGTTGAATTGTCTACTTGAACTTGATGGATGATGTTTGAATTGTGGACAATTTATATACATTGAAGTGTTGAGTTGCTTGAGATGGGAAACACATTGGTTATGGTGCATTTTAACCCATGAGATATTGCCTCTATTATTTTGCCCTATCGTTTGTTGGTTGAATTTGTCTTAGTTCTTCTCTTTCTTTCATTTTTTTTTTTGAAATCGCAAGCAAAGAAATTCTACTTGCTATTGGGTTAATTATTGTCTCCATTTGTTTTATGCCTTTGATGTGGTTGTGCCTTTAATCACTTGGTTGTATTGTACATGGATGAAAATCATTCTTTTCACCTGGGTGATATTAAGTGTCACACGAGTGCAACCACGTGAGAACACTTTCCACACATGCACACCATGCCTACCACTACACAAGAGGGGGCATCAACAATTGGTGGAGGAGATTAGGAATGTCCAAGCAATGCTAAATAGGATGGAGGATGAAAGAATGGCTAGAGATTACCAAAGGTTGCTTGGTTGTAGTTGGGAGGAATATAGTGAAGGTTAGGTAGGATCAATAAAAAAGAGAGATAAGAGAGATAAGGAAGCGTGAAAAATTAAAGAAGAAAGAAGAGCAAGAGAGGAGAGAAAAAGAAGTAAACGAAAGAATTGATGTGATATTCCATGAGTACAAGAATATTAATGTAGAAAATGAGAGTGGATTTGAGTTGAAATTTTTTGAAGAAAAAGATGGGATTGAATTAAGTGAACAAAATGAGGGGAAGAATGTGGTGCATAGAAAAGAAATTGAAGTAATGCATGAGGAGAAGATTAGAGTTGAAATGATACATGAAGAGATGGAAAATATTGAAGGAGAAAAGAAAAAACAGGATTCTAGTGTGGAAGAGGAAGTGGAAGTGGATGTGCTATTCCATGAGTACAAGAATCCCTTCCTTGTATATTTTGAAACTAACACACCCCATCCCAATTCTCTTTTATTCTTTTTTGCAGAGTGAATTACTTATTTGGAAGGCTTCAAAGCAACATCGCATTTGAAGTTTCCTTGCACATACCGTCTTAAATCCGAGCCAAAGAAGTATGCCTTATTTTCTTCAATTGGGGGTAGAGAGAACATCGACTATTACATGGCTATTATTCAAGATAATGGAAACTTGTTCCCCTTTGACCCAGGAGGAAATATGTTTTCAATGGTACCATGTGGCGATTCGAGGACGAATCGTCTTGAAGAGAGCGGGTCTAATGTGATCCGGATCTCTCCCATTTTTGACTCGGTACTAATTAAAGATGATAGTCATGAGAATTTTGGTTTTGAAAGTCAAAGAGCAGATTTTAGAAGTTTTGAAGTCCTCTTACTAAAATGTAAATAGTGTAAAACTTGAGAATGAAAATAGTGTAAAAGTTGAGATCGTCGATTTTCGAGCTTGGATTGAACAAATAAAAATCAAGAACAAATAATTTCATTGGAGTCAAGGGCCATTTGGATGGTTATTGTGAGTTAGAGAGCCAAAGGATAGTTTTTGGAAGTCATGTGGGACAATTTGATAGAAGTTGAGAACACAGGGGTTTATACTGCAATACTGGAAAGAAGAAACCAAAATGGCCATTGCGGCTGCAACCAGCATCCATTACGGCTACAATGTGGAATGCACCAAAACGCCCCGTGCGGCCTTAAACTCATGCCATGCGGCCACATGCTACAATGGAAAACTAGCGGGACTCCCTTTTGATTCAAATTTGAATTTATTTTATTCTATTTTTCTTTTGTAATTTTCTTGGCTCCAACGTGTATTATAGTATAAATAGACCTCATTTCATATATAGTAGAAGAACTTTGATGATGAATTTATCTTGAATTAAAGATCAAGCTTGGATATTTCTCTTTTTTTCTTGTGCTTTGTTGTTCTAGTTTAGGACACACACAACTAACTTCAAGGGTGAAATTCCTTGTGTCTTTTATCCTATATCTTGGATGATTCTATTACTCTTGAGGGTTAGGATTTTTATCCTAATTTGCTTGGGTTGGAGTTCTTGAGTTCAAGATAAATCTATTTTTTTACCGGTCTTTAGCTTTCTTAGGTGAATTCTAGTCAGGTTTGGAAATCATCAGTCAATATACCGATGGGGCCGCATCACCTTGAGTACTGAATATTTTCTCTAACAGGAGATATTCGAAAGATTAAAGATAAATCAAGGGGGAAAAATAAGAACGTGGATAAAATTGTATTAAAGTTGAAAGAATGAGGGACAAATAGTGAAATTACCCTTAATTGATCAATTTGGGGAGGAACACCATTGATACACAAATCTATAAAATCAGGAAATTTTTGCTCTTTCAAAGGGACCTCCATCAGTTTCCTTGCAAATCAAGCTTTTTTGGCATCACTATCTATCCTTTTTTTTTATATTACAAAGGAATTGTAGGAGCCAACCTTCTTTAACTCCGACACTGATGATGCAATGAGGCCTCCAGCAGGTGAGTGACCAAGCAAAAGGAAAATGGGTTGAGAGAGGCTTCATTGACTTCTTCAATCTAGAGGGTGATATGATCATGAAAGCGCGTAATTTAATTCAAGCTCTCAACGAAGCAATTTATCAAAGAAAGCCAATTCAGGTTTAAATTTGTCAAATATATTAATTCGGACCCATAAAATTAATCAATGAACCATGAATTTGAGATTCATCACAAGATTTTGCACAGAATTCTTCATAAATATTAACAAAATTCTCGAATACAATCAAGAAAATTAAACGAGAATTAAAATTCTCAAGAAATTCTCGAAAGAATAAAAACTAGGGTTTTTGCACAGGATTCTATTAGTATAATCCAATGATAAAAAAACAATGCTAATAATACATAACCTAATGAGATTATGGAAGAGTGAAATAATTCACTTTAAAATCATCAACCGTAAGTCATAATAACTCTTTGCCAATTTGGTACAATTTCAACATCTAAAATTTATTTTATTCGAAAAATAAAACAAATGAAGTTGAGTAGTTCCCAATATTATAATAAATAAATGAATATATTCCACTGTCTTTACTTGATACATTTCAAATTTGTCATCAATTTCTACAACCCAAATAAATAAATAAAAATATTTCACTACTTTCAATTAATTACAAAATAAACACACAGATATGTGTGTGTGTGTGTTTGTGTTAATAACTTCCTGCTGCAACATTTAATTACAATATATAATTAGTGGTAAAATATTGTACAGTTTAGTTTTTTTCCTTCTTTATCATATAATTACATCTTCAACCCAAACTAACTATAACTCTAGATACTGTAATGTATAACTCCTTGTAGCTAAAGACTTAGGGTCCATTTGGTTCATGTTATAACAGGAATCTATTATAATTTCATCACATCAAATCACAATTTTTCACTTTTCAACAAAATTTAACCAATCAAATTAAGCCACATGGTACAAAAATTCAAATTTCAAAATATATTATAACACAATCTAATTATAAGCGATACCAAACGGACCTTTCTTATTATTTTTTAAAGAAGATTCCTACATAGAGATGACAATGGAGTGGGTACAGGCCAAGAATCCCTGTCCCCATTCCCAGTCCCATGGCAATGAGACGGGTGTCCCATAAGACATCTCCATTCCTGCCAGTCCCTGCCGTATTTAGAAATCCCCATTCCCGTCCCCATCTATCTCGTTCTCATTAGTTCATCCCTATTTAATCCATACTTCGCACATACAACTATTAAAGAATTCATTTTTCAATTACAACATAAAAATCATCAATGCACAATTAAGAAAATCATTTAAACAATAATCAAAGTATTCCACCAGTTCATTTAGTAATTAATTCTTTGCATGAAGATATAGAGTAAGAGTTTGAATCAATATGTTTTGAGACACATGCATGCTAGACTATGGTTATTGGTAGCGTAAATGAACTAGTGGAAGGACATAGTTTGGATCCTTTACTTTTTAAGGAGAGGAATGTTGGAAAACCTACGCAAACTATATCTAAAGCAAAGAAGAATGAACTCCATAGCTTGATAGGGATATAACAAAAGGCAGAAGAGTATAATAAACAACCCTTGTTGAAAATGTATCAACTTGTAATTTAACTTCATCACTTGTATATATTTCCATAGTTGTCAAAACCCATAGAATGCAAATCTATCAGCTAGGAATGAATACGATTCGATTTGGACAATTTATTATTTATTTTCAAACCAAACTATAGAATTCGATTAGGAGAAATGGTAAACCAAATAAAACCATCAAATATATGCAAAATCATAAATAACTAAATAGAAGTTGAGAAAATTTTAAAAAATTAATCAACTTTATTATTACTCAAAAAGTTGTAATATTTTTATCACCTAATTTTATGTTTGAAATTGTCTAAACCTTTTTATCATTTAAAAAAATAAAATAAATTAATGCAATTTAATTTAGAAATTTACACATGAGTTACAATTCTATTAAATTTAGTAAATTTATTTAGTAAAATGAAAAGGAACTATGTGTTTTGGGAAAAAATAAAATAAAATGACAAGGCATCTTAAACTAAATAAAATTTCAATGCAAGATCAAATTGTTGAAACTTAAAAGTTTAGAAAATTTATGTCATAAATAAATAACACGGGGTATCTTTTAATTAAAGTAAAATTTTTGTAGTATCTATTTGTTCAATTAGAAGTTGAGAAAATTCTAAAAAAAAAAATTAATGAACTTTATTGCGTAAAGTTGTAATATTCTTATCACTTAATTTCATTTTTTAAAATTGTGTAAAATTTTATTATCTTTTAAAAATAAATCAAATAAATTAATTTACTTTAATAAAAAAATAAAAAAGAAAAAATTACATTAGACATTATAGTTGGAAATTTGAGCACAGTAAAAATCTACTCTTTTATATGTGTTAATTGTAGGGGCATAAAAATTAAAATGTATCATAGGTGAGTTACCCATTGTAAATTAAAAGGTATAAAAGTTGCTGTAAGTGAGGTGGTGTTACAATTATAGATTAGGGTGAAAGTAAAGCTATGATGATACTAAATTGGTAAACCAAAGTTGAAAGTAAATTGGGAAATCTAAAAGATTGAAGGATATAATTGGATAAATAGAACTCAAAATAAAATATAATTGGACAATATTTTAAAAAAGATTGAAGATTATTTTTTGAAAGAAAAGATTGAAGATCACTATATAAATAAAATTAACAAAAATAATGATTTATGATATCAGAGTGGCAATTTCTTTAATGTGCTAAAAAAGGTGGGAAATTAGATTTATTGTGCTTGAAAATTCAAAGCCATCGCATGTTTAATTAATTTAGGGTAGACTGAGCTGGGATTTAGAGAAGGTTGAAGCAGTGATTGGACCAAAAAATAAAGATCATTGGCAAGCGACAATCTCTTTCTTTCTAAAAAAAAGATTAATTTCAGAAAGAGTTTTTTTTTTTAAATTTTTGAGTACGAAGAAAAAAGAATAAACATGTAAAAGGGAAAAAAGGAGCCAGATCTATCAAAAGAAAAATAAACCAATGACATCAGCAATGATGCCTTTTGTCCGGATTATGAACAGAATTTTGAAAATTTGAAACATTACCTTCATTTGTGCATTTACCATTTGTCTGGATATTTTCTGTCAAGAAGACGATTTTGTGGAACATCCCACAAAATTGATATCAAGCCGGAGGGTATTGAACTAAAATTGAAATCGATGATTATTAGAGATGGAAAAAGAAAAAATTGATTTTTGATTCCGGCAGTTGTCCGTCGTTCAGGTCCCTCGGCTGAGTAAGGGATTCTATGATGTTGCATAGTTCATTCGGTGAGGGCTTCTTGATGAAGAATCTTGATAGTCTGAAGAGTTGTCTTTCTCCTCTGATACTGCCAGGTTTGATTCTCTACTGTTTCTTTTCTTTTTCTTTGGCTAATATTCCCTGTTGCTTTTGCTTGTTTTCTTTTTTCTCCTTTTTGTCTATGTAAGGGGAGGTTATCCCCTTTTTTGTGGGTGCCAATTTTTTTTAACCAAACTTTGAGGATTCTTCATTCTGGTCTTGGCTCTTTGGGTTGCATAATAGCGGGGTGGAATTGGGTTTCAATTTGGGGAAATAGGATTTAAGATTTAAGTGGTGGGGTCTATATATTTTCGACTTTGGCTGCTGACTCAAGTTACAAGTAGGCCATGCAGACCCTCTATGAAGACCTACATGGCTACTTAGAGCATATTTAATGCTTCCTTTCTATTGATGTTGTGTGGCACGACAATAGAAAGCTTTGTAAATGATGTGGCCCAAATGTCCACTGAATGGATAAAGACAACCCAATTAACCATTTCAATAGTTGATATTCAAACCCACGTGAAACAGCTTACTTATAACAAGAAGAAATATTATGAAAACATTCAACAACTTCTTGAAAATTTTGTTAAAAGACTTCTTATCCTATGTAGTATGTATGAATGCATGTCACGTATATTTCAAACTCAAACTATGTGTATTTTAAATTCACATGATATGTATCTATATGTGTCACATGATATGGAAGTTTTTTAACAAAACTTTCAAGAAGTTCTTGAAAGGAACTCAAAATATTTTATATTATATTAAATAATAAAAGAGAATTTTCCCCCGAAGTCTTCTATTATTTTGGTCATGATTAGTTTAATTGAATGTTGGTGAAAAGAGGTGTAGGAAAAAAGAGAGATAAAAGTGAAAAAGATGATAAAGATATTTAGAAATTCAAAATTAATGATAAAATTGTAGTAGAGAAGTTGGAGACGAATGTGTATTTGTAGACCTTACAAGTGACATGAAGAATGAAAAGTGAGGAAAAACTAGTGTAAATAAGAAAAAAGTGATTAAAAAAATGAAAATTAAAAAAAAATAGTGTAAATAAGAAAAAAGTGATTAAAAAAATAGAAATTAAAAAAAAAAAAACAAATGAGACCGGTTAATTTTTATGTGTGTCTCTCTCTTCTTGAATTTTGAAAGAGGAGATTTAGCATTAGAGATCCCCTTAACAGCACATGCTTGAAGTCACTATGCATTAGGGCATTCCCAACCCTGTGCCAAAATACTCCATTTTGGCGAAAGGAAATCCCTCCAACTAGCTCACGGTAAAATAGAGGGCGCTACAGTGGTCCTCCAATTTTGGAGCACCACTGTAGTGCCGGTAAATTATTTGGCATTTCCGTATCATGGTTTATCTCTTTTTTTTACCAAACACATTGTCACGTGCACTTCACTTCCTTTATTATTATTATTATTATTATTATTATTATTATTATTATTATTATTTAAGTTTTTAGTCTTTTGGGTTGGTTTCATCGTTTTAATTTAGTAGTATTCCAAAGCAATTATGATTTAGTTAATTTAAATTATTTTGCCTAATTCAATTCTTGTCAACGTATTATTTTTTTATAAAATGAAAGAAATTAATTTGAGAGATCAAAGAAGATATATTAGATAAAATGCTGTAGCGAACTAGTACAATGGAAGCAACCTATGATATTGCATTCGGTTATTAATATGATGCGTAATTATTTATTTTTTATAATATGTTAATAGTTGGATATTAAAGAAAAATAGAAAAAATAGTTGTAGAGAATATATAAAGTATGTGGGTTGGAGAAGTTTTTTAAAATAGATGTTGCTGAATTGTATTTTAAAATATTAATGCTGTAAAATAGAGTACGAGGATTGTGGATGGCCTTAGAGAGGGTTTTGCAAACAATGCATTTGCTTATTTGGCAATCACTTTTTACGCAATTCAATACAGCTTCGAAAAAGGGTGATGAAACCGTATTTAAAAAAAAAAAAAAGATTAAAATTAAAACGCTTAAAAAATTTGTTATGTAACGTGGGTGACTAGGCCCAAAAAGAGTCCTGACTACAGCATTGGACAAGAGTCCAAATTTGTGATCGCATCATCCTCCGCGCTTGTTGAATAATCATCTCTGTATACAGCGAAAAAAACCCAAGCAAGGAACAACAATGGCGGCGCCAAAATCGACCTACCAAATTATTGCCACCGTTCTCACCATCGCCGCCTTCACCGCCACCACATACAGTGAGGGATCTCCTTCTCCGACAGCCTATGAACTCCTCCAGACTTACGACTTCCCTGTGGGCATCCTTCCTAAAGGCGTTACCCACTTTGATCTCGACAAAGCCACTGGAAAATTCAATGCATATTTTAAGGGTTCCTGCAGTTTTTCTCTTGAGGGGTCTTACCAGCTAAAATACAAGTCCAAGATTAGTGGTTACATCTCCAAAGGGAAGATGACTAGCATTTCTGGGGTTAGTGTTAAACTGTTTTTCCTTTGGCTTAATATTGTGGAGGTTGTGAGGAATGGCGATAATCTTGAATTTTCTGTTGGAATTGCGTCTGCGGATTTTCCTATTAATAATTTTTATGAGTGCCCTCAATGTGGTTGTGGATTGAATTGCAAATCTGCTCAAGAGCGCAAATTTAGAAGTAATAATGTATTAATTTCCTCAGTCTAGATGATTAGGTCAGTTGGCCTTGGAGATATTCAATTTTTCATTCATTCCTTTCATTTGTGATTAGTTATGTGTTTCTGTTTCCTTTAATGTGTAATCTTGGATTGTATATTTGTCCAATTTGTAAAATTTGACTTGTTTTTTGAAATGTTTATAGTCAAATCCTCTTTGTTCGTGATCCTGTGTTTTGAAAGCAATATATGGATCAGTAAAGGTTGCTCCTTCAACTCAATTAATTATGAAACTTATGCAGGACTCAAAACTTTAATTTATAATATAAATTGAATCTTTCAAAATGAATGTATATTGCCCTCTTTAACAGCTTATGATTTTAGATCACGTTGGTCTGCATTGGCAATTCATCACACTTCTTTAGAACATATCAATTACTGAGGTTCTGAGTAAAGCGCATTGTATTGAATTTTCAGTTAGGATTGATTCAGCCAATTTCCTTATTACAATTTCCGAGTATCCTCAAGGTGGTTGTCAATTGGTAGCAAATCTGTTTTATAAGAATGCACATAACAGTTTTTGTTTGGTACTTGTGGATTCACTCCTTCTGTCGAGCAGAGGCCTTTGTGTATTTTGACTTACGTGACTACTTTTCCTTCATTTCATTTGTGGTTATTGGTTAATTATTTGGTTGAGTTGTTCTCGAGGTATATAATCTTGAGTTGTATACATATTGAAGTTGTACGATTTCAGTTCTTCCTTGTTATATTCTTTATTATTATTGTCATTCCTGATCTCATTGTTTCCCTTACAATTTTCTTTTATCTTTGTGACTGAGAAGTATAATCTTAAATGAGATATTAGCTAGAAGTGTCCTAAGCAAGATCTGTTTATTTATTTATTTATACAAGGATCCTAAGCAAGATCTTTAATGTTTCTGGATTCAGTTGTTGCTGTGTGAGATATTATTTTGTCATAGGAACCAAAAATGAAAGTCATTCAAAATTACTCCTTTTCCATAGGGCTCAATGTTTTTTCCCCTTCCATATTAATTCTTACCCACCCAACCCCCACCTCCCATCACTTCTTCCCACCAAAACTAAAAGAAGAAAGTGGATTGACATTTTACCTATGACGTTATATTTTAAAGTTTTTTCTTTCTTTCTTTTCTTGTTCTCTTTTGCCAACATTTCTTGACAGTATTATCTCTTTGTTTACTTCATAATAATTTGTTAATGATTTTTTTTGCCCTTTTTCCCACTTGTCCATCCATCCTTGGCTTGATCCAATGCAATTTTCCTACAAGAGACCATTCTCTCGAGGCTGTTTCAAGATTCACTTCTTGCAAATATCATAGGCCTGTATTATTTCGAAACTCAATTTAGTTTTTGCAACACCATCTCATTGTTTAGGGACCTGAAATGAATGCTGACAGTTCTTAACTGCACATACATCTGATATGGAAAAAGGAAGATGATGTAGTCGAAATTATGAATAGAAGAAATTTAGGAATACAAGTTGCCAGTAGTTTTAGTTTCCACTAACCATGCCCAGAGGTATGATGTACATCAGCAGCAGACATTTCTTGAACCCTCCTTATCTAGTAAAGTATTCTCAAGAGTCACATCAAATTGGTTATCAGGGTAGAATTATGGTGGTGGTGATATATTATTCTTTAAGCCTATTATGTTTTAATAACTCTCTTAATTTGTGTTTCTGCTGTCTTCAGAGGATTTTATCTTGAATTGTTCTTGTAAAAAATTCTTGCAATTGAGATGTGGAAATACACATGCCTTTGATGTTGGTAGTTGACAATGTTTCTCCTTTCTGAGGCTTAGAATTGGATGAAATGAAATTTGTGCTCACACATGAAGCAAAGTGGAATCAAAGATTTTTTGAAGGTAACTTGACACAAAATGTTTAGAAGGATTCTTAGTAAGTGTATTTTAAATGGTTTTCTCAGAGATGCTCGATGGTAGTGTTGTCCCATCAGTTGTGGTATAATTTGACATAAATCTGTTTACCAGTTCCTGAATCCATATGGATTGTACCAATAGACAAAGTAATTACACATTCACCTGCTTAGTGTGCATAGTTGCTTCTAAATTGGAGTTTGTACTTCTGTAGTTTTGTTTCAAGGCATGTCAAGTTATAATGCTGTTCTTGATTAGAGCTCTGATCAGTGATTGATTTCACATCTGTTTGCAATATGAGCTTTGCTTGGTATTTACAGCATTTAAGTTAGTAGACATTGCCCAGGCTTATCTTGCTTTTTGTGCAATCATCATGGTGGGAATGATGGAAAATTTCTGGTACTCCAAAAGTACCTACCCCATCATCCGTGGCCAAATCAAGAATCCACATGCGGATTCAGGGTCTTGAATTTGTTGTTTAATTTTAGTCCTGAATACACATGAACTCTTGGTTGGCTAGGACACCGAGTGTTTAGTAATTCTGGAAAATTGGAAAATTTACCAGATAGAAAAGAAAGTTTTCTTTTACTTCTATATTAGAGTTTTTCAAGTCTCATTTTTATGTTACAACGACTGCAGTCAATATTGCCCGAAGTACAATGGGCATCCACCGCTAACAAAGTAGCTCTCATTTAGATTTTTCCCTCCATCATTTTACCTTTACCTTTCCTCCCCATATTGTCCCCTCTTGATACTAGAATTACGAGCATCTCTCACGATTTCAAAAGAATGTCTTTTGATAAATGGTAAAAATGATGCATATTTGGTATATTAAATACTTGACATTGTTAATGTCAATTTTTGCTAACAATGTCTACCATTAATGTCATTAATTACTCCTTCTGTCTCACAAAGATAAGATAATATGTATTTTTACACGGATTAAGAATCGGTAAGTAATATAATTGAAACATTTAATTTTATGTATATTTTTTCCATTTTAGCCATTATGCATAAAATGATTTAGAATTAACATCAATGACAAAAGTAAGATTAATATTTAAATGAGTACAATTATTTCAATTTTCTCTATAAGAATTCTGTGAACACCTTGAATATATGCCAAAAAAATTATTGATTAACTCAGTTTCACCTTGAAGTTTGATACTTAGATATTTTAAGTGGTTAATTAATTAGGGGTAAATATGGAAAGAAAAAATTAAATACAAGTCTAATATTACAACTGGACTATCTTTTTAAGACAGACGAAAATAGAGTACTTGATTATTTTTTTGGGATGGATGAAGTACTATAACTCTTTTTTGTCTTTTTAAGAATATATAATCAGTTGTCACACTTGCCCTCATCAATATTGTTGCATTAGAGACATTTTTTGGCGATCTTATTAATATCTTTTCTCACATGTGCAATATTGACATTGTTGTATTAAAGATACTCTAAGAGATGTACTTCTCCGCCGAAAATTTTCAAGAGCTTGGAAACGACCTACTTTTTTGCACACGAAACCACATTTTGAGAAGGTGTCTCTATTAGACTCAGATCG
>CAVNYN010253066.1:0-20121 GCA_963692815.1 Nyctanthes arbor-tristis
CGGTAAAAAAAACACACATTTCGCACAACTCACTGTTTCTTGGCTCCCTAAAAAGACGAGCGGGGCAAGACAGAAGAGTTTCTCCTTTGGAAAATGACACGTCCCTGTAAAGCTGATGTGCCCGTACATGTATTGCCCCCATTTTATAACGCAATTGACTTGTACGTCCGATTATTTTCAATCCCGGTCCAATCCTAGCCCATCAAGATAAAAGCCGTAAAAGCATTCAATTCGTTGATCAAATTCATCAGCACCACAATAATTGAGTCTAATCCATGGGAAAATAAATTAATAGGCCTTATATAAATTAATAGGCCTTATAAAAGAGTTTGACTATTGTACCCGTACGACATATATTGCCCTCATTTTATAACGTAACTGACTTGTAGTTATGATTATTTTCAATCCCGGTCCAATGCATTCCTAGCCCTATTGAGAGAAAGATAAAAGCCATAACAGTATTCGATTCGTTGATCAAATTCATCAGCACCATAATAATTGAGTCTAATCTATGGGAAAATAAATTAATAGGCCTTATAAAGGCGTTTAACTACTTTGCCCGCATGACATATATTGCCCCCATTTATAACGCAACTGACTTGTAGGTCCGATTATTTTCAATAACGGTCCAATGCATTCCTAGCCCGGTTGAGAGAAAGATAAAAGCCATAAAAGCATTCCATTCGTTGATCAAATTTATCAGCACCGTAATAAAATGAGTCTAATCCATAGGAAAATAAATTAATAGGCCTTATAAAAGAGTTTGACTATTCATACTACCCGGCTACGCGGTCGTCTACAAAGTCTAGAGGTGGTCGGACAGTTGGAGCCTCATTAAAGACCAACTCCCAAGTCATCTACTCAAACTGAACCTCAGTCTTGCAACTTTCCTAAAAGACTGCCTTCGAGGGTATGCCCATCCTCACCTATAAATCTCGTGCCATGACCGAGCATAGAAACAAACACTCTGATAAGTGCGATTTGAGCACGCATCAATTGCTGCCGTCTGTAGGATCTTCGAAAGAAAGAGCCATGTCACGAAGGACTCGCCAGGGGACTCGCTTCAACCCAAACGCCAGCAACAACGTCAGCCCTCCTGAGGACCCAGTCGCCCCACAAAGTGTGCCGCCAGGGATCTCGCGCACCAGCCAAGCCCGACCCCAAGCACAATCCAAGGAATGCAAAGTCAAATCCAGAACTTTGCCTATTTGCTCCAAGGTTAGCCGAGCGGTGGCACTCAGTCCTCAGCTCACCATCAGCAACCCATTGCCTAACGCTTGATCACCGAATCTGACTGCCAACCGTCCGAGGCAACTTCTCTAGCTCTGGCGGAGAGCCACCTGGAAGCCCGAATTGACGACCTGAAAAGGCAGATTGAGGAGATGGCTAACAAACGAAAAGGTCAAAGGCCAGTTCTGCTCAAAGATACCCCTTTCAATGAAAAGATCATGCAAGTGCCGTTGCCTCCGGATTTCAAGAAGCCCCGCGTGGACAAATACGATGGGACTACAGACCCAATCGATCATCTAAGGGCGTTTCAGGATCTGACCGGCTTGCATGGGATGAATGACGCTATCGCATGCCAGTAATTCCCATCCACACTGCGAAAAAAGCCCGGGATTGGTATGACACCTTGCCTCTAGGATCAGTAACTTCTTTTGAGGACTTCGCCAACAAGTTTGCAGCATTCTTCACCAGCAGCACATGCGCAGAAGAAGACCGTCATAGGCTTAATGCAAGTCACACAGGGCAAGGAGAAATCCCTCCGAGACTATATTACCCGTTCAACAAAGCCGCATTGGGGGTAAAGGATCTACAGATGTCATTAGTAATCACGGCCATGATAAATGGCCTAAGGAACCATGGCTTCAAAACTTAGAGGATATGAGTGAACTCCTGAGGCGTAGTGAGACGTACATTGATTGACCAAAACTCTCTACGATAGGGACACCACTAACTGAGAAGTGGTGAAAAGAAAAAATAAACGACCTGAGGAAGGGGGGACAAATGCCCATGAAAAGAATGCCCGATTAGCTTTGCGGGGATACATGCCCCCGGTTATACCCCACTCACCACCTCCTACGTCTATATGTTAGATGAAATAAAGGACCGGGAAGAAATCTAGTGGCCCAAAATAATGACTACGCTTCCTCATCTTAGAGACCGAAGTCAATACTACGCCTTCCACACAGATCGTAGACATGAAACAGAGAGCTGCTTCGCCCTCAAAGAAGAAATAGAGAGGTGGATAAAAAGGGGGTCACTGAGACGATACGTGGCCCGAGGAGAAAACCGCCAGAGGACTACTAAATCCAAGGACGCCTTGCCGCCGCCAAAAGCTGGGGGTAGTCAATGTCATTTTTGGGAGATGTGCATCAGGGGGAGACTCAAACAATGCAAGGAAAAAGTATGCCTGGTCACTAAATGTGTACTCGCTGGAACGGTAGGAAAAGGATGAGCCTGGCATCCACTTCACGGAGGACGATCATAGAGACGTCAATTCCCTGCACGATAACGCATTGGTCATAACTAGTGACATAGCCAATTATGATGTGAAGCGGGTGCTGATTGACAACAGAAGTGCAGCAAATATACTCACAGCAAAAACGTTCACAGAGATGAGGTTAAGCCAGAAGGGTAGATGTCCCGGTGACATTGGGGCAGCATCCACGGTCAGTCACCATAATTGCGGAATTCCTGGTAGTTGATGTCGCCATGGCCTACAACGCCATCTTCGGCCGACCGTTCTTACACGCCGCCATGGCTGTCCTCTCCACGTTCTATCAAAAGTTGAAATTCCCAACCAGGGACGGGATAGGAACAATTAATGGCGAACAACAGGTGCCACGAAGATGTTACGTCGACAGCATTCAGTTGGGAAAGCAGGTAATGATGGTACAAGAGCAAATAGACGCCATGGGCTGCTTTGAGCGGGTCGGTCAGACGGAAGAAATTGAGTTGGCCTCTGGGAAATCAGTAAAAGTCAACAAGTTTCAACATCAAGTCTTTATTTTAATTTCTGCTAGTAATTAACTATATCGTTTTTGCATTGAAAACTGTCTTCAATATATTTTTTTTTTTAATTTTTTTCCTGAAGAACCATCTTCAGGATTTTCGGAAAGAAGAAAAGGGTGAAACGCAGCGATAGACATATAAGCAACAATAACTTTTTCTTCTGTTTTCTTAATTTTTTTTTTTTTTTTTTTATGTAAGGGAAAAACTTACTTACGTGATTATTATGTGTGCAAAAAGAACATGTATGTAGGTACAATATGTTTAGGGTGTCATTTTAATTGGTTTAATTAATTGTAGGAGTTGATTAAGTGTATTATTCTTATTTGACCTTTTTCAATACTTGGACCTCCCACGCAAGCTCTATTACATCCTGCGTGCCTACATGAAAGCCCCAATTTGAAACCCAACTCCACTCCTCTTTGTTGACCCCGAAAAACATCTAAAAGTGTGAGAACATAAATGGAGTTGATTTCTTCAATTTGATTATTTGAAGACAAAAAGAAGCATGAGAATGGGGTACGATATCGGTTTGATATTGTTTGCGTGGGAAGTGCCGGTACTGGTGACGCGATGAGACCAAGACGAGCCTCCAGCAGGCGAGAGACGGAGCAGGAAGGAGAAGGGCTGGGGGAGTGTTTGCTGTTGCCTTAAAAGGGGAAGGGAGGGATTTTGGAATCCGTTTTGAGTCCTATTTATTTATTTATTTTTTTTAGAAAATGTGTCCTTTCTCCATAACTTTTACAGAAGACCGTCTAAGGACTATAGCCAATTATCAAGCCCACGAAATACAGCCCAAACTTTTGAGTACGCTGTGGCCCATTGTCAAGGACCCAACCCACTATTTTTATTGGGGTCGAGCCCAAACTAGTCTTTTCTTGGGGTTAGCCCATTTCGTTTCCCCCATATATATGTGCTCATCCCACATGCAAAGCTAAGCATTCTTACCCTAGCCAACTCCCTGCTACTTCTCTCTTGTACTCTGCTCTCCACTCCACTCAACCCGATAGTTGACTTGACCATTGGAGTGCAAATGATCATCGACTGCTCCCCTTTTCTAGGCGGTTACCTCTCACAATGTACTATGATCTAGAGAGTGGGGGGAAGTTTAGGTGACGGAAATGCAACAGGGAATTCTATTAACGTTATTTGAGATGTCGTTTTTAAAAGTAAACAATATCCGTTAGTTTTAACTTGAAGCTCAGTTTATAGTTATTAAACTAAGTGGAGGCCACAGTGACCAAATTCAGAACAATTCTTGTAAGATAGACTGATTGTACAACATAGAAAACCAAATGACAAAATTTGCAAATAAATTAAAGTTGGATTCCCTGTTTACATCAAATTTGCACGATGGGATGTACCTCCTCTCAAAGTTGAGTGACTTAGAATACAAAATAAGCACTGGTCTAATTTTATTTCATTTCATTTCAAAACATTTTCAGTCAATTGATGCCACTTAATTACCACCTAGACTAGTTTTTTTTTTTTTTAAATACATCCTAGACTATTGCTAAAACGTTGTTGTGGTAAATAACATACGCTTAGTGTACATGAATATCAAAATACACTTTGTTGGCCTTTATCACTCAACCTCGTTCTTAGACGCCTGCAACATTACTTAATAATCTTTTATCTTTATTTGTTTTTATTTATTATTATTGTTATTATTGTTGTTGTTATTATTATTATTATTATTATTATTATTATTATTTTGTTAGTTCATTTTCTCATCCAAGTTGAGTTTTTGAAGGGGCTACTAGCTAGTGAAGTGACTTGCCCATTCTATTAAAATACCAACTTGTCAAATTGTTTATATATTTGACTAAATTAATTGTTTCAAAACAAGAAACATTCAATATATTATTATGATGGATATTTGATTTTTTTTATTTGTTAACCATGAAAAATTAAAAAAATTAAAATATTGGTTCGAGGCGATGTTCATAATGGATTAAAAAAGATGGCATGTACTCCACGATAAGCCCATGTTCAATAAAAATAAGCCATACTTCTCTGAGTTTTCCCTTTCCCAAATAATAATAATAACAACAACAACAACAACAACAACAACAATAACACTACTATTATTATTGACACAACATTTTTTACTAACCACAACACATTTTAATTATACTCACCATACTTTATATTTTTAATTCTTTTGTCATATTTTTATTTTTAACATCTTATTATCATAAATCTTGTATCAAATGATATTGATTCCAAAACTTTTATTGCAAGAATTGCTTAAATTTTTTAAATAAACAAAAATGTAATATCTAATGGTACACAACTACATATTTTCATATAATTGTAAGGTGCAAAAATCAAATTTTCTAGATATATTCAATCGTTAAGAGCATGAGAGGATAACTAAGTCAGAAATTTGAGAAAAAATGTAGTAAAAACTCTTAGGGGCTTAAATACTGTAAGAAATAAAGATTATGGTGTTCATATTAATAAAATGTGATGTATTTAGTAAAATGAGTAGTGTAGATATAATTAGCCCAATAATAAGGGTGATTATATTTAAACCATGTTTTTTTTAAAAATTACAAAACATTTTAATTCTACTCATCATCTTTTATATTTTTAATTATTTACACTTACACCATTAACTTATTTTTTGTCATATTTTAATTTTTAACATCTTATTATCATGAAATCTTGTATCGAACATTATCTTGATTCCAAAAATTTCATTGCAAGATTTGCTTAAATTTTTTAAATAAACAAAAATGTAATATCTAATGATACACAATTTCGTATTTTCGTATAATTTTATGGTACTAAAATCAAAATTTTCTAAATAAATTCAATTATTAAGAACACGAGAGGATAATTAAATAAAAAGTTCTTAGAGGTTTAAATACTATAAGAAGCAAAAATTATGGATTTTTGTTGTAATAAAAACGTGGTGTGTTTAGTAAAATGAGTGATGTAAATATAATTATCCTAATAATATTATTATTATTGCCCACAAAGCAAATATTTATATGTTTCTCCTTGAAAATTAGAATTGTTTTAAAGGACAATTAATAAATTGAATTAAATCAAATTGTTTCATTTCTTACTATTATTACACGCCCGTTTGTAAACTCATTTTAATGAGTTTTAATGAGAAATAAGAGATATATAGAATAAGTGAGTTTAAATTGTGGATATTTGTGCAGTAGTATATACGAAGAGTCTTATTAAATATATAGATGTGGTTGTTTTGACCAATTTTTATTTAAAAATAAAATTGATTTGTATATTGGTTACACAAGAGGTGAATGTGCTTGGATTTCGGGCAAATTGGGACAAAAATGAGAAACAATTTGTCATCGATCGGCCTTAAATCAGTTTATTTTAATATAAGAAAGTTGTAATAATTGAACCTAAGATGGCCCATATCAATTTCGACTTTTATTGTAGAATGACGATGTGCCCTCAAGTTGATCATTGTTTACTAAGATTATTGATTAGGTGTACTAACACATGAATTCATGTGAAAGAGGGTCCTCAACGTTATGTATTAACTCCTTTATAAGCTCCATTTTAGTCTCATTAAGATAAAAAAATTTCTCTAAATTCTTCTGTCACAAAAGTTAACTTCTAAAATTCAAAGTTAATTACCCGAAAAAGTAAAATTTACTTAGGTTGGAAGTGATTGAACATTATTTCAAAAACAAACACTGATATAAGAAACAAGGAAAAAAAGTTGACAGAAGGTGTTATATAATGCTTTAACCCTTCCTGCATGAGGGGCAGAAAAAGTGATGAATATTAGCTTCAAGTTTGCTAGAGAGCGCTAGAACATTATAATCATATATATTGATTTCTTGAAATCATTTTTTCCATCAAACTCTTTTTCAATTATTATTATACATTTTATTCAAGGAAAAATATGCTTTCCCGCTTAGGTACTTTTATACCAGAATTTTTAATTTTTTAAAATCAATTTCCACGATCACATATATTCTATAGTCCCCACAAGTCGTTTTTCTCCACAATTCTTTTTCCTTTTTTTTTTTAAATATACTTTTATAAGGAAATTAAAGCGAGTTTTTACAATTAACTAAGCATGCAATCGTGGGTGAACATTCACCTAGGATAGGATCCTAGGTTCAGGTCTATCTATACCCCTCCCCGAAGTTCCCCACAATTGTATTTAAAAATAAAAAAGAAAGAAATTAAGCACACAATATATTAGATGAACATTCACAGCTGACAGCTCTAATTAAACAGAATTCCTCCATTTATTCTCAATAATTTACCAGCGTCTAATTAACTGGAAGAATTATCCCTGATATATGCTACAATTTCCCTTTAATTAACCGGTAACTAATTAACTACATATATATCCCTGATATATGCTACAATTTCCCTTTAATTAACCAGTAACTAATTAACTACATATAATACACATGACTGCTAAATTTTTTAGTCAAACTTATCATATGTGTGTGTGTGTGTGTATATATATATATTCTCGAAATGCAAGATACTAAACTAACATTGATTGACTAGATTTTATATAAATTTTACTCAATTGGCTTTTCTTTATTTAAAGAAATTGAATTTATTTGAACCCAAACCCTCTAATCATAAAAAAATAATAATAATAAAAAAAATGCAGGGTTTTTCTTCATTATTTTATGCTGGTTTTACCAAGATATATATATACACACACATATAATGTACTGATCATAGACACCCAATGTGTCTTTTCTTAAATAAATTAGTTTCTTGTGCTGATTCATTCATGCACATATCATATATACATACACATATATATATATATATATATGATCAGCCAACTAATTAATAGAGCTGATTGAATTGTATGATAGATCATGAAGCTCTAACTGACAAAACTAAGCGTTTTCAAAATTAAGTTGTTCAAGAAACTTAATTAGTTGTATGTATGCGAAGAACAACTCTTCGATATCACACATCTAGATGATGATCATAGATGTAAAGTAATTAGTTATCATAGCCGACACATTATATTTAACAAGCTACACCAAATCAAAAGTAGGTACGCCGGACGAATTATATTGATCATACACCAATTAAATTATCTAAGAATATCATACTAGCTAGTGGAATGAAAAGCAAAGAATTAATTATCAGAAGTGATCAAGAACCAAAACTTTATTAATCTAAACAGAACAGGTAAAGAAAATGATCTAAATATATGAGCATACAATTAATCTCCCTAGCTTATATATAAACTGCTTACTTTCTTATCTTACAATATGTAACACAACACAAATTGATCTGTCTTTATTTTTGTCTCAATAAGGAGGCCGGCCAGGTGGTGGCACCACCGGCCAAGGATAGCCCGCTGCCTCATGGCTCAAATTTGGCGTTAGGTTATAAATCGGAAGAGCAGACGGATCAGGTATGGTACTGTGATGCTGTTGCCCTCCAATCCCTGGTGGATTTCCGGGCACTTGATGAGCTTGGCTAGAAGTACCATCGGCTTCATCGTCATCCTCAACTGGCAATCTTTCATATGTTGCATTAGAAAAAGTTGCAGCAATGACCATAACAGGCCCCGCTGCCACAAGTGGTCCTATCACACTTCCTCCCACAACTTGCCCCTGTCCACCAGCTAAGTAGGCCGTTAGTCCGGTCGACCCTGGTGGGGCCGGACCGGGGAGGAAAGCCCCGGTTAGGGACAAGATTTCGAACCTCCCTTGGAGTACAACCGCAGAACTGGGTGCGGCTGGTTGCCTTATGGTAACGTTGGCGACAGAGCCGCTACCGCTGAGCACACACACGCCCCGTTGACGCCTTCGGGCGAATTGGGCTATGCTTTCCGCGACATCATTTCCTCCAGCTACCTCCAGGACGTGGCTTCGGAGAGCGTTGGGGCTATCACGGGTGACGAATATGGGGGGTTTGGGCTTGTTCTTGGCTCCCGGAGGCCGACCTCTTGGCCTACGAGTGCCTACCTCAACCGTAGGTTCATCTCCTTTTTCTTCGTCTTGGTCATCGCTGCCGCCTCGTCCTCCGCTTCTTTCATTCATGGATGATTGATTGTTGACGCCAGGCAAGCCCACCTGTCCGGTCCACCACCTATTAGCCAGACCTGTAGATGATGAAAGTACTGATCTTCAACTAGAAAAGGAAGAAAAAGATAAAAAGTAATTTTGGTTGATCTTTCCTCCTTAAGCTCAAACTCTTTATGACCGTTAATTTCATAAGATCCACTAAATTTAACTCTGATCTGAACAAAGGCAGTTGATGATGGATGAAGACAAGAGGAGTAGAGAAGAAGATGCTGATCCAAATAAATCTTAACCGGGAAATATGTAAAGAAGAAAACAGAAAGAAAACCCTCAAACAGAATCACTGCACATGAAAAAGCAAGAAAACAGAGTTACATGGAAAGCTCTTTTACACTGCCAAACTAGTGATCAAGACGTAGAAATCTATATAATATATTTGCAGGGTTTTGATTTGCTCAAGTAAACCTATGGGGTTCTTTAGGTTTTTGGTTTTCTTTAATAGTCAAGAAACACTCGCCCTGTGTCTGGTTTTCTTCAAAGAAAAGTTAGGGTTTTTTTAATGGTGGGGTCTGAGGCGCGTGGGCAGGTGGGGAACGAAGTCGCTTTCCCGTGTCCCGACATATTCATCTTCATCTAATTAGCTTACCGTACACGAATATTAGTTTTAATTAATGTGTATTTTCACTATGTAGTATATATTCCATATCTCAATGGGAATCTACATCGCAAGAATTACCCTTGTAAAATTTTTCTGGGTGAAGATAAACATGTAAACTTTCAAGAAATTTATTAAGCTTCAAAATCTCAACTTCCGCATCATTTATTATCAAAATGGGACCTCAAATTCTACATATGAGTTATTTATAAAGAGCCTGATTTTTTTCTCCACTCACTGGGAGAAAAATTAGGCTTGGGTGACCCTCGATATAAAATCACTCTATACCATTGAAGCGTTGATTATTTTAGTTATGACAAATCAATCTATGTTGTGAATGACAATTGTGCTTTGAAGAGTCAAAGCAACTCGAGCCATCTAAACGCTCTTGGGAATGGAAAATTACCGTGATTAAGAATTTTAATTACGCAAAATATTACTCCATTAACCATAAGCAGAACAATAGGAAAGAACTTGGAGCAGAAAGGAAATGTATATGGCGGCGATCACGTTTCACAGGTGATGATAAAATGTGCTTTCATGCAATCAAAACGAACCAAAAATAAAACTTCATAATCTCGAAAACTAGCAGTAAAGCAGAATCACTTTTTACAAATTGTTTTCTCAAGGACTACAGCTTTAAAATCTAAATCTCATCTACCCTGTCATCAACTAGTAAAGGTTACAACCTCACTCCAAGACAGACCTAAGCGATGCTGTAAATAAACACCATCAAAGTCCATTTGAAGACTGTAAAAACTTAAACCCGTTGATGCCACCTGCAAGGTCTTGATACTCTGGCAGCATAGGATAGGGATAGTGATCGCGATCCTTACTTCCGATCCCAAGGACGGATAGATCAGAACTGTCCATTTGCCACTGGTTAGGAACCAATTCATCAATCTGCCTATTTAAAAAATGTGGTGGACTCACAGGAGGAACCACATCCCTTAATATATCATAAGAGTTTGGGAAGGCACCATGATAACCAACTTGAAATGGATTACTGAGATAACTTTGTGTTTGTTCAAACCTGCAGGATGAGTTACTCCTTGAGGAGGGGCCCATACTACTTGGCGTCCCAGATTCGTCTGGAATGAACTGCCGATTTAGGTGGAGAGGTCCATAGATCGAACCTTGGAATCCCAAGATCCCAAGTCCATGCTCCTCATCAAGCAATTCGTTGATGATGTCCAGGTGGGGGAACTCATCAGCCACTACACCATGGCTTTGACGCCCAGATGGAAATTGATCTTGCATTCTGTTGCCCTGTAGACAACTTTGCATGTCATTACACAAAGAAGAATTGTTGCCAACCACGTTCCAGCCACTATCCCTTTGAGGAGACTCAATCCATATAGATCCTCCATCCAGCAACAAATTATGATTTGCCACTCCAAATGAAATACTTGGCTTAGTGGACTCTGGATCTGCCCTATCAGAGCTATGTGATCCTGAAAAGGGTGCAGATACAAGAGCAGGTGACTGCTGAGAATATGAATACGCCAGAGACTTTGGAGATTGAGACCGAGTATAAGCAGCTGAATTTCCCTGGACAGAGCTAGCCATCATTACATTTCGGTACGACTTTGGAACAGAAATTGGTGTCGCAGATGTCGATTCAGTGCCCAACCGACCAACAGCACTAGCCGAGCGTGCTAATAGAGGTGCTGTTTTGACCATGGACACCACAGAAGCAGTAGGTCTAGTCCCCGGAATCAGAGGAGCACTCAAGGGTCTGGACTTAGCAGGAGGCGTTTGCATTGTTGGGGAGGTCTTTAAAGGCTTTTCACTTTGAGAATGTAGTTGCTTACCAGACGGCTTTTCAGAAAGTTTTGGGGCTGCAGATCTCTGAGCTTTGGCTTCCAACTTGGCAATATTTTCAGCTGAATCTATCAATCGCGTGGATTTATCAGCTCGCCTAGGGTTACCAAAAGTTTTCCCGTTACCCTTTGACTCTGAATCTGGCGAAGCAGTAAATAAAATGCATTTGGAAGGGCTCCTGGATGGGGGAGGCATCACATCTACCGCCTTTTTCACTTCAGTATCATTCCCATACTTGCCACCGAAATTTTTCTGCACCGAAATAACGTCATCCTGTAATAGACAAGATAACAAGTCATCAATCTATCGCACCTAATTACAAGAATTTGTTTCTCAAAATGTATAAAAGAAAAATTGCGGTGCTGAGTGTTCAGAAGAATGAAAAGGCTCTCTGGTAGATAAATCAAATATCATGACCCCAATATATCATATATTGCTTTAAGATATTATAATTTGCTGAACCCGCCAAATAATAATAATAATAAATTATTATTATTATTATTATTATTATTATTATTAAAGTAAATACCAAATAGGCAAATACCTTCTTCCCCACATTCTGCTCTACCCGGCTTATGTTATCCTGCATAGATACAGCAGTCTGAATGCGGGATTCAGTTTTGAAACTTACAGATGCATCATTTGACTGCCCCACATCCATCCTAGCTTCAGATGGTTGGCTATGTTTTTCCTTGACCCAATCTACTCTCTTGGATGTCACCTTGCCTTGAGATTTCCTCCCTCTACAAAGACAAATAAATGTTTGGATATACCATGATTTGTTAGCTGATATACTCTGACCAACTTGGGTAAAACATTTACCTGCTTGGTGAGTTTTGATTTTTACAGGAGGAAGACTTCATTTGGTAAGGCGCATTCCTTACTAGAGATGGTAATGAGTCACTGGAACATGTGGATGAAGTATCATAGACTACCTGTGAACTTGTTTCCTGTGTTCCATTTTGCAGGCCGGTCATTCCACTGTTATTGGCTTCTGTGGGAGGAAGCATTTCAGAAGTATCAGTATCCCAGTTGCCCTGACTTGGGTCTCTGTCTTCTGAATCAGGACCACCAGCCTTTTCAAGTGCAATTTCTAACTCTGTGCTCAAGCAGTCTTCCTCTTTATCCATGGAACTCTCTTGCTCAGTTTTGTCTTCCAAAATAGCCACAGACTTACCATCCCGTTCCTTGTCTTTCATTCTGCGGTTATTTCGTCGTTGCTTGGCCTGAAAATATAAATATTTATGTGTTATGAAATATATATCACTGTTCACACTTTGCAAGCATGATATTACCAGTTAATGACCAAATTTCAGACTTACAGTAATGAATTTAGGTCTCAACATCTTTGTTTCCCATCAACTGTAGCTCATTAAAGATTTTTCAGATGAAAGTTCTTGACAAACCTGTTTTTTCTTTGATTTCTTTTCCCTGTCACCGGCTCCATGTTTAATTTTCAGCTCACCCTCAGCAAGCCAAGCAGCCTCTTCACGAATTAGCTCTTCTTGCCTTTTTAGAGCGACGGCTTCTTGGTAAGCAACTTCAATTTTACTGCTGTAATGCAAAGAATTTAGAAGTCTAGAATACCAGGGCCAAATTTGGAAATAGTTGATTCCATTCCCAGCACCCCCCCACCCCCGGCGTTGCTTCTTAGGGCCAACTGGGGGAAAGGCCTATTGATATGAAAAGTCTAGTCAAAATGGAAAATAAATGCAAAATAAATAATGTGGATACAATATAGTCCAGTAAACCACTTCCAAATGGTGCACTTCTTAACACTTCTAGAATTCGCAGTTATTGCATCCTACTATGTTAAATCTTAAAAATAATAGTACCAACAGCAAGGTATCAGTTATCGACAGAGGACAAGTGGAAGCTGCATTTGACCACAAGGGTCAATTACGCCGAGAAGTAAATGGATTACCTGAAAATGTGGGCCAGGACAAAGATCTTAATAGTTCGACGACCAAGTTCAGTCAGCCGCCTCTCATCACATTCAATAGAATCTTTGCTGAACTCCTCTCCAGCACCCCCATCCTAAAAATTCAAGAAACAGCATGTTCTCATTTGACAAGAATAATCGTCGATACTAACTTAATTTCATACAATGTTTAACTTAATTTCATACAATGTTATGAAGAACAATCCAACTATTTAAAAACACATCTAAATAATTGAAGCCTGAAAACCAAAATGCATAGAAAAAGAATTCCAGGATAATGCATTCCACTTTCAAGAACAATTAACCAGTAGAACTATAATATAGTTTCCATGTGCAAAAGTCAAGTTTTGCTTTTTCAGCAACACATTTCTTTCTTTCTTTCTTTCTTCTTCTTACTTTTATTTCCTGGTAAATGGGTTCCAGGAACATTTGAGCCAACGGAAACAGCAACCTAATTTTGGTTGTCTGTTGAGTTTAGATACTACATAAAATTAAGAACATTTACTATTATCCAATTCTGATAAATCCACCCGCCAAACTAATAGAGCCCAGATGTCTAAAGTTTCTTTCATTATCACCTAATTAATATCACCTCTCAATTTTCGGTTTCCTACAAACCTTTTTCTTAAACTAGATTCTCATCTGTAAATTCAGTGAGAATGGGGCTTTCTCAAGGGAAACAGTGAACAGTAAATTAATTTCCGCCTCCGTTTCCTAAATAATTAAGGAGATAATATAAGGAAAAATTCCTCAACCTACTATCTTCTCACTTCTGACAGCACAGATACTTTTTATATTGTAAACTTCAAGATTCTAATATGCTGGACAGGCCATTTGTCCATTTTCTTTACGGGGTATTGAACTTAGGAACTCTGAAGCACAAACTGTCTAACTACAACTTTTCAGCAAATTATTGGTCACTAAATAGATATAACAAACTAAGAATATTTGTGGACCGTATGGAAGTACAAATTTATGATTGCTAGGAAAGCAGCCAAGTTTGCACAAGATCTTGCCACCATCTTGTCTTCTTAGTAGATAATAAAAGACATTATTTAAAGAAATAAGCACTTGCGTGAATTATATGCTCTAGTCAGAAACACTCGGGGTGCAACATTTGCAGAATGCATAAATAACTGACTACAATGATTCTCACCTTTATACGATTTTGAGGCCCCTTCTCATCCTTTGGAGGCAAAGGTTCCATGGCAGCCCTCTGGAGTAGCAGTAACACGTCATCAACCAAGAAAAAAATGTCTTTCTCCACACCAACAATGCGTACTGGCAGTTCTTCTCCCTCTAAGTATTTCCCAGATCGGAAGAGCTTCCAGAGCCTTTAGTCCACTGTATAGTGAATCCATGACTAGTGTAGATGTAACTTCTTTTTCTATGAAAAAACTCTTCACGACTTCTTTTAGTATTGAGTCCATTCTCTCTCGGCACATGAGGTGCCTTGAACCCTGGTCCATGCTCAACCAGAAGGTACAGAAACTGAAAACAATCACCAGTTACCGAGAAACATCACTAAATATCACGCTAATCATGCGAAGTTTTAGTTTATATGGAATCAGAACAAGTTAAAATAACTTCAGTTGTCCAAAAAATGGACCCAAAAGGAAAAAAATTCTGCCATTTTTGAATAATTATAAAGTAAGAGAAATCAAATAAATACAATATAAATGGAATATATGGCAACTTATGAATAAATTTATGTAACTCATGCCGCAAAATTATGCTGGAAGGGGTTTCTTAAAATTCATAAATATATACTGTTGACCAAGCGACAACAGCAGCTGAATGCAAGTCTCCAAAATCTGGTTTTGCCAAACAAAAATGAGAATGAAAAGTATCAGCATTACCTTGACCATCTAGCTTTGTCCTCTATCAACTTTCCAAGCTTGCCTCGGCGTTCTTCTACAAAACGACGGAAAATTTGTTCTACATTTGACAAATATACACGAACAAGTTCCCTCCTATACTGACAGTCAAGGCAACGGAAGGGGCGGTCTGCCTTCTCCCTGAGAAAGAAAATACCAAAATTTATAAAAGATTATGCTATGAAAACAAATAGAAGACCAATTACCACTCAAAGATATGCTGAATCACCATAAGGTAGAATTTAAAAGAAACACGTACTTAAAAAGATAGTTTAAGTTCAACTTATAATCATATGAAAAGAACTGAAAATTGTTTCATATTTCTCTCTCACTACATCTCATATAATCTACACATTGAAGAAGAAATTTGCATAAATGTACACATTGAAGAAGAAGACATTTGCAAGTACCCTCATACACTTTATGCATAATTCTTCACAGAGATAGATCTATCAGATCTGAACCCATTATTAATCAACAAAACTTAAACTTGCAAATCCACCAAAGAATATTTGCACATCACCTGATGACTTGAACTTGAGCTTTAATTATCAAACTATCAGCGTCAATAAACCCATCTAACACTTTAGATAGCTCCATAAACTTTTTCCATCCCCAGTCATGCTCCTTCTTCCAAAAACGATGCAAGGTATCTGTAGGTTTTTCAAAAATAATAAAACTGAATGTGATTACAAAGTAAAACCCGACTGCAAAGGGAAATAAGAATGAATGAATAGAAGTACCAGAATATTTGGACTTTTTGGGATCTTTATTCACAACAGCAATGGTAAACTGAGCAAAATGGCTCCAACCTATTTCCAAGATGAAAAATCAAAGATACCAACTACAAACCAAAACACCAATTTTCAAGAAATCTGTCAGAGGTCATCGAATATTATCGTACCTGGAAGAAGCTTGTCATGATCAGCCACACAAAGAAACAAAGATAGATGATTGCTGACATCACAGCCATGAGGGTAAATCAAAATATACCTACCATCCAGAGTTTGATTCAAAATAAATATTTGATGCAACATTTGAACTGAACCATTGCGTTGTGTGGCTTGCATACAAGATTGTCTAATAGCAGTTGGTAAAACAAAGAACAGAAAAAGGACTTTATGAATTAATTCACTATGTGCAAGAAGATCTTGCCTCATCTTCTCCTTTCTTGATTGAAAATAAAGTTTAAATATCCTTTTCTGCATTTCGCCAAGAAAGGCGGTATTTCATTCTTATTCATTTAACTAATTTCAAAGCAAAAATTTTCTAGCAGCTACAACATTGAATACAGGGCAAAAGAAGAGAAATTGAACTCACACAAACCTCATACAGAAGCATTGTCTTACAGCCCACATTTCAATGCAAACAAAGCAATCAGAAAAAAAGAACTTGTGGAAGGCCCTTTTCATATTTCTTAGGTAACCAATACATGAAGCGCGTAGCAGGTAGAAGAGTAACCATCTTGGAGTCTCATCCCTAAACTAATTAGAAAAATATTCCACACTATAGTGTGGCAAAAATTCAGCGGTAAATCAAAAGAGGGGAAAATAAAAATTAAGGTAGTCGCTTAGGTTAGATAGTGGAAGAAAAATTAGATTATTGAAATATTCAATAGGCAAACTTAGGGAGTACATGGTAAATGTTAAAGATTAGGAATCCATGATATCAATGCATTATCCAACTACAATTGCAAACTACAAAAGAAGCAATTACTCATAAGTGTCATACCATTTGTAGCCACCTGCCTCAAACACATCACTCCGAAGTTCTCTCTTGTTAATTTGTGAAAACTTTTCTACTTTCCATGTGTGCTTTCCGTATAATTCAGAAGGTTTCGGTCCTGAAATATAGTGGAATGTACAAATAATAAATGAAGAGACAGGGATAATTGAACGAACTAGATAAACACGCATCTCCATGAGCGTCAGCACTTAATGATGCAATTCTACCAAAATTAGCGGATTAAGGTTTGGGTCCTGAAATATAGTGGAATGTACAAATAATAAATGAAGAGACAGGCATAACTGAACGAACTAGATAAACACGCATCTCTTGAGCATCAGCACTTAATGATGCAATTCTACCAAAAGTAGTGGATTCCCTTTTGTTTCTCTTATTTTCTTTTTGCCCTTCGGCATGGCAGTTTGGAGGACCTTACTCCATTTAATGTCTTCTTTTCTTTATATGGCTTTAGCATTTTCATGATGCTCACACTCACGGGCAAAATGAGCATCAGCTAATAATTTAGTGCATACACCAGAGCAACGGAATCTATTGCTTTTCAATTTTGTGTTTATGTTTTTCCTTATTTACTTCTTTTCTCTCTTTGGCATGCAGTTAGCAACATCTTGACTTGACCCTCAATTTTTTCCTTTAGTTATATGGTAACAGTAAGCGACATCTCATCGCATGTAGCATAGGAAAGTCAAGACGTAGGCCTCATAAAAGCTTTAACAAATGGCATTTGAGGCATGAGCTTTGAGACATTTAATGAAACCCCCACGTGATGCATGCCTCATAGTACATGCGGATATGCTATGTAATTAATGTCCAGTACAAATTGATTGATATCGTTTTACTTTGTGAATCTTGACTAAAACAGAACCAACGCTATAACAGGCTTCCAAGTAAGCTAAAGGGTACAAATGGCATACCGCTGTTGTCATCATCACTGATATCCCAGTAAGGAGGTGAGGTTGATGGTGTCCCGTTTTCCAGCTGCTCAGAGGACCTCCATTCCACCAATGCTTCTCCAGACTCACATTGCTGCTCAGTAGAAACCCCAACCAGTGACTTTGAACTCACAGCTTCAGACTCCTCATTAGCAATCTCAGGCATTTCCTCCCCCTTCTCAACGCTTCCCTACTTCACCATGTATCAACAAAAATAAAAATATAGAAAGTGAAACAGATAGAGGCACACCCCCACAGATGTTAAAAAATAAACATAAAAATACGCTTGGGGCATCATTAGATAACTGAAAACAATAGTCACTGTAGCTGAGATCATAATTCAAATTCATATACCCAGGGAGAGTCATACAGAACATACTCAAAATTACATGACAAGAAGTCAAGAACCGTCCATGTTTTAACAACTAGATATATAGGTCGCAGCATTTGATGGTTGCTCCAATTGAAAATAAAGCACAAATTACAAATTCAATCAATCACCTATCTTAAAAACCCTTAAACCTCAGAAGTCATATCAAAATGCAAACCAAAAATCATTAAACCCCAGCTCCAATACCCCCAAAATTAATCAGAGGTAAACTCAACTGTCGTCGATCCAACAACAACCACCCAAAAAAAAAAAAAAGATTGAAACTTTTAAACAATCATGGCAAAAATCTATACTGATTTATCCATTTGTGTGATATCGATTGAAGGTCAGGACAGAGGAGTTAGGAACTCCTCATTGAAACTTTGAACCCAGTACTAATTACAACATCATTCTAAGACCATGAATTCCGAACCGTCGGTAAAAAAATCCAAAACAGACCAAATTAGCACAATCCCAAATAAAAACAAACGGCGAAAGCTAATTGAGGAATTCTTAAGAATGGAAAATGTAAAAAAAAAAATGACGAATTCAGATCGAGATATAAAACAAAAAAGCACCTGGAATAGAAAGAACGAAGCGATTGTATTTTAATTGTGCGAAAACAAGTTGCAGCGAGAGATGATGATAAAGGGTGTAATGGGAGAAAAAGAGAGAGATTTGAGAGGTAGATGGGAGAGAAAGGAAGTAGCAGAAGAAGAGCACAGGCCAAGGAAATACTATAAATTATGCATTCATTGCTTATTTATAATTTCCATTTTCGTGCGTTCACTGTCTCTCTCTGTGTGTAGCTGTACGCGCACACAATCGTGCGAGTTCGGGACGAAGCTTTGTGATTTCGGCTAATTTGATTCGCCGTCCCCTCACGGATTACATGTTCTTTGCATTTACACAAGCCCCACAATGATAAAACTTTTTTTTTTTTTTCCTTCTTTAAAAAGAGCACAACGCACCCATACACGATCGGGAAACTATTAAATCAATATTTCATTACAATTTACGCTTTTTCTCAAAGAAATTTTTGATATTATAGTACACGGTTTCCTTGCAATGGGATCCAAATATAAAGTATATATGTAAAATTAGGCAAGATTTGCTGGGGGAAGTTGATTTTGGAAGGAAGGCAGAATAACGGACATTTTTGTATTATTATAAGTTAAGAACAACCTCTTACATCCGATGATTATAGAAATCCAACTATATCTCTATGCGGTGGATCTAACCGTAAGATTAAAACATTTGACGATGAAGAGTAAAAAGGAGAAGAAGGAAGAAGGGGACTAGGACGGATAGACTGATAGACAATCATTAATATATTTTTTAGTCAGTAAGAGAGAAAAGCCTCTCTTACAATTCACGATATAACTGAACATTAAAAGGTAATTTGTGTAAGCGTTGCTTTTATACATTTTCAATCAGTAGCCCATGGTTGAGCTTCTTAAAGTGCACAATCGTGATTTAACAATACCTTCTAAGCTCGGCTATATAGCAGAGATGTAGCTCCCCCCGGGCCCCGCCACAACCATTAGTCCATGTAAAAAATACGGTCCAATAAAAAAGAGCTGGCAATGAGCTCTTGCCCATTTTTGTATTCATGCAAAATATAGCCCCAGTGAGACTTCTAGATCGGACCAAAATGCACCATTGATGCTGGTCTAGTTTACACTAGACGAAGGGAAAGAGAGTGAGTTCCGATCTAACACTATATATTATAGTATCATATGGTACTATATGATTATGTGA
>CAVNYN010253075.1:6203-39518 GCA_963692815.1 Nyctanthes arbor-tristis
ACCACCCCCCCCCCCCAAAAAAAAAAAAAAAAGAGTTCTCCTCTAGATTCTCTCCAGTGAAAGAATGACATTCCAGCTTCTAAAAGATAACCCAACTAAAATGCTCTTTTTATTAAATTCACAACGTCTAGAGTGTAAGAGAGATCAAAACATTTTCCTGGACTTGTATAGATAGCAAAAGGGAAGATGATAATTTCTTTAGTTTTGGCAAAATAACTTGCTTTTCACGTAAATGTTTGGAGATTGGCCTTCAGGGGATATTGCAATCTTCTTTCTGATAAAAGGAAGAATGCCGGAGACATGAAGATCTGCATCTTTCATTCGCCCGTCAAAACAAGGCCATTCAAAAAACTTCCTCAAGAATTAAACATTTCATTATCCATTCCTATAAAGGTCCCAACCACAACATCATCTAAAAGAGTATGTTCTTAGCCTTAGCTTGACAAATTCCAACTCCTTCAAAAGCAAACCATTCAAAATCGAAAGCGAAACTAACTCAAATCACTAATGATCCATGAGAAGAAGAATACAGCGAAAGTTAAAAGGAAAAAGAATTACTTTCTCTTCTTTCTCCAAGCCTTCTTTTTGCCTCCAGTGGCACGCCTCTTGTGCATAGAATCCCGTGAGATACCTGTCATCAAATCCCATCATCATAAAACACGAAATCCCAGTACACATTCGGCCATTCCCATACGCGGGCAAATGCATAGAAAGTAAACAAAGACGAAAGATTATAGTGCTCACCCATGGCTGTTTGTTCAGAGCCTCAATTCGTCAGTTTTGGCAATTGGTTCGTTCAGGGAATATCTGTGGGTGTTGATAATAAAACCCTAATTTGCGGGTTAGAGGAAGTGGCGAGACTGTAATTTTACAGCTTATTTGGAAATAATCAGTCCTGGTCCTCTTTCTTTTTATGATGGATCAACTTGGTATATAGCCTTCAATTATATGGGATTGGACTCCCACTTTTACATATTATATGTTATGTGAGTTCTTTGTGATTTTCCTTCTTCCTTTTTCCCCCATCTAAAAGACCTGTGATTTCCTCTAGATTTGCCTACGTAGAACCATAGAAGCGCTGGGAGAGACCAGTGTGATTTAAATGATCTTCTTCGTTCCATTATCTATTTTTTTGTTTTCAAATTTTAATTTGATGTTTGTATCATTCTCAAGTCCAGAATTGTTTTAGTCATTAAAATATAACGTGTCAAAGTGAAGATTTTGTTGACAAACTATAAAGTCAAAATGCCAATCGCACTGAAATGAAAAGTTAACTCCGTCACTGAGTAGAAAGCGTAAATATTGGCACCTTCTCTCTCTCTCTCTCTTTTTTTTTTTTTTTTGCATAGAGAATTTAAAATAAGAGTATTTGTGGTTCAAACTTGAGACCTTCGTCCCGAAATGTAAATATCTAATCACTGTAGCACAATTCGAACCACACATCGGCACTTTTTTATGTGATAAGCATTTTAGAACATGCAATCAACAAAGTCCAAATGTTGATAAGATCAAACTAAACCCATGGTTTCTCAACAATGCCACTAAAATACTATTGTGCTGGTCGCTGCCGACAAATGCAACTTGGAATGGAAATAAATTTGTTAAATATTATCCTTACATATATGGTTGAAGATATACAGTTGGGGGCTGGCCAGTAAAAGTACACTTGTAGCTAGTTAATTAATGATAGCATTACTCTCTTTTAACTTTTGAGGAAGGTTAATTTCTTTGCTATGGTAAAGTTAAAATCCCTTCATCATACTACCAATCCCCAACAGCGAATGTGAGATGAATCTTTAACGATGTTGCTCGACTTCCTTCATCTTGTGCTGTATAAAGGGCACATGAACATCCACGTTGAGGAACCATTTTAATATCTTGCTCAATCGAAATAACAATAACATACTATATCTTGTGCACGGTGACTGACAAACGCGACTACGCGAGAGTATGATAATTAAAAGCCAACCATCTTACGGCCTTATTGTGTTTCCGACAAAGGATAATATATATACATACATATATATATATATATATGCCTCCACATGCTACTGTGCAAGTTACCAATGAATAAATTAGAGGGATCTGAGCATTACCATGGTTTCATCAACGATAAGTGTGCTGATTCCTGCATTTGTAAACAGGATTCATGTTCAGAAATCAGAGTCTGTCGGAACATATAATTACTAAGAAGCCTCACATAAAAGGTGACAATCCTTTATTAATTTGATATACTCACGTATATATATATCTTCGAAGTCACTACGTATACTATCCATGTAACTCACAGACTGATTCTATAAAGGAACTTGTAGCATAATCATGTTAAGTTACTACATGTATGTCCTGTGTTATTTTGGGATAAATCGAACATAAACTGATGAAGATACGATCGACTTCATATCCATACCCCAAAATAAAGTCAACTAATTAAATGAGTTGTCACTTGTCACTTGCATGCATTAAATCTTCTTCAACTGCCAACTTTAAACCAAGGACCTACTCTCCTATTATAGTAAGAAACAAGATCTCCTCTCTGCGTCTCTCTATTCATCTATAAATATAGACCAGATGCTCTCTAAGTAGACAAAAATACAAAAACAATATACATATCTATAAGATTCTAAAGATGAATTCCAAAACAATTCTTGCATGCCTTCTGTTGGCTGTGATTGTTCTTGTTACTTCAGAAATATCAGCAGCCAGAGAATTGGCTGAGACTTCAAATTCAGTTAGCATCGGTAAGTTTCTTTGCATTTACAAGATTTTCTTATTTGGAGATCAAGGTTAACCCAAAGTGCAACATTTTACGCTAACAATGACTTCGTTTTCCAAATGTTCAGCTAAAGAAGCTGAGAAGAAGACAAATGGGGTTGACGAAGCCAAGTATCCAGGAGGCAGATATGGAGGATACCCAGGTGGGGGATATGGTGGCAACCCTGGTGGCGGATATGGGGGGCGTCGTGGATATGGAGGACGGGGTGGTTATGGAGGCTACTGCCGCTTTGGCTGCTGCCGTCGTAATTACTATGGAAATGGGTGTAATAGGTGCTGCGGGTACGCTGGTGAGGCAGTGGAAGCACAGCCACAAACCAAGCCTCACAACTGATTGTGGCTACATAACTTATTGAGAGCTTGAATAAATGCATGAGAGATGCATATATAAGTTTCGATTTAGTATATGGTGTTTCCAGAGTTTGTGATGTTAACCTTTGTATTACCTTGTTTGTATGATGAAGTTAAGCCTACCAATTCCTGCATGCATCTTTCATCAATATGCCACCTCTAAAACCTATTCTCCATAAATATAGGCTTGCTGGACACACAAAATCACATACTCAGTAAGCAAAAGTGTATATCAAGATTCAGTAAGCATAAAAATGGGTTCCAAGACCATTCTTTTTTGCAATTTCTTGTCTCTGGTGAAACTCAAAACCCAAAACATACGAGTTGAATAAAAAGCAGCATACGAGGACGTGTCTCTAACTAACAATGTAGCAGCTGTATAAGTAACACAGGCCATTAGTTCAGCTATCCAGATATATAACATGCTTATTAAAATGAAAAGAATGAAACAAAAACACAGCACAACAAATCGCTTAGCAATTTGCTTCACTAATTAAAAGTAAGCTGAAGTACAGTTTTCATTAACTAACCACATCATATTCTGAATTCAATAGAATCAAAGCCAATTGCGTTAAAGTTGGGGAGAAAGTCACCCTTTCATAATATGAATCAGCCAAAAAACATATAGTTAAGATGGTAGATTATTATTTATCAACCATACGCGGATAACGTTCAAACACAATCACACATGTCTTAGAGCACCTTGGTAAGCTTAAAATTTTCTTACGAGCTGCTGCCGAAATATCTTTGTCCCGGCTTGAACATCGTTTACCAATTTCCATCCTTCCCAGAACACATCCATTTTGTAATATGTACTTCAACAGCTTGAACTCTTGTTCCACCTCTTTGAAGTCTCTAAATTCAATAACCTTAAGATACTTAGCCAAACATATGGGCACCATTTGTGGAAGAGAATATGGAGCAGAAGGTCCGTAGCCATGCTGTTAGGCAAAGAACTAGATTATTCTATTTCCCAATATAGAAGCTAAGGAATAAATAGTTTTGAAATTAGAAGAGCTAAATATGAAAGGGCCAACCTGAAAAATAACAAGTACTTCAAGTTGAGGTGCCCTCTCAAGCATGCTTGGAATTATTTGAAGGTCATCGGGAGCAACCTCCAGGAGGGACAAAGTCACAAAGACAGAAGCTTCAGATGCAGACGTTAAAGAACAATCGGGGTACATGTCCTTCATGCAAATATGGAGTAAGATCAAAAGCTACGTTGGGTGTTTCAATTTTTAGTTCTCAAATTTTAATTAATTTTCAGTTTATGTATTGAGAATAATTTAAGAGAAAAATGGATTTATTTCCTTGTTAGCAAAACACTCAAAATGTCTTTTTCAATTTTCTCTACAAAAATTTTCCTTATTTTAGAGTTTTAATAAATATGAAGGTAAATAAGTTTTTAAGTATTTCCAAAAATTGAAAACTAAAAACAGTCTGAAAATGGTGAAGTAACATGCCCGTGGGGTCTGTTGTATTTACCCTCCACAAGCTCCTTTTAGTATCACGTTTTTCAAATCACTAAAAACATTTTTTACTTCTAAGTTTCTGAAAATGTGTTCCATAGAAACAAGGAAAAATCTCGTAAAGAAAACTGGAAAGTTTGACATTTTGAGCTTCTTCAATGCAAAAAATTGAAAACACTGAAAGCAAGAAAAAGAAATTAAAATTTTTATTAAACTACACTCAAAATCCAAAAATGAAAATGAACTAAAAACTCATAACTGAAAATTAAAATACAAAGAGAAAAGCCCCTCAGGTTTTACCTCCAGAGTATGCCTCGATAAAAAAGTGACTTGAATCCGTGCAAATTGTTGACAAACTTACACGTATTATTGTCCTCACATGAGCGCCATAACCCACATATAGAAATCTCTGCTCTACAATGAGATGTTAGTCTCTTCATAGAGAGGGATTTAGCTTTATGACCTTGGTACTCAAACAACTCCAGCATTGGTGTATCAATGAGCAACTTATTTCGAGTTATACTTGGATGAAAACATGCATCAGCATCATCTTCTTCTTCTTCTTCTTTATAAGAAAATTTTCGAAGAAAAGGGAAAGAAAGATGACGAGTGTGAACTTGCCAAAAGACGCAACTAGATAGACGCAAATCTTCAAGAAACTTACAACCGCAAAAAGTCTCTGAACTGAACCATTAGATTCAAACCTTATACAATCCAAGTGCAGCACTTTCAGATTAGGTAGAGTGACCAATTCCGGAAAAAGCAAATGATATGGTCATTATTTTATATGGATGTTCGCATGGATTGAATGTAGTTTGTTATTGACCTAGTCTAACATTGTTGTGGGTTGTGAAGACTAAGTCCAAGATAGTGTAGAGATTTAGTTTATCCATTTTGTTTAGTTTGTTATCAATTTTATCCATCCATGCATGTTCATTATTCTAGCTTGTTTGTTATTTGGCTCCTATAAATAGAGGAGGTAGGAATGAAATAAAGGACAACTAAATATGTGAAAACTCTTATCTTCTATCTCTATTCTCTGCTTATCTCTTAAGTTTCTTATATTCTACTTATTCTACTTCTATCCATATCAGTGGTATCAGAGCCGTTTGACCCACGGATGCTGAATTTCGTAGTAAAATTTATGAAATGTTTACTAGACATGAATTGCATTTTGATCAAATTAATGCTACCATGCGATTGGTGATAACCAAGCTTCAACCTCTTCGTCCCTCACTACGTCCAAATCCTTTCCATCTTGAAATCAAGGCTTTGGCAACTGAAGATTCTTCTTTTCCTAAACAACTCGATAAAGACGATTTTATCTATGACGGTCCTCCCATCTTTGATGAGGAACCCCTTTTTATAATCCACGAGCCAATCAAAATGCCAATGGATGAAATTGTCATTTACGATTCGTTTTCGTGCAGGAACACTTCATCCACAGCTCTTTCATCAATTGCTCTTGGCTTGAAGATATTGAACTTTGTCAAAAAAGGAGTATATTTCAAGATGAACCTTCAAGATCTCCATGCTGCTCTTTTGGCCACACTCATTGAGATCAGAATGGCCATAACAGCGGGATTATGTCAGATAATTATTGCATCACCGAGAAGTCAAAGTTATTATGAACTTGGGAAAACGATCCTTGTGGGCAAGGATCTTTAAGGGGGGGTGGAATGATATGGTCATTATTTTATATGGATGTTTTCATGGATTGAATGTAGTTTGTTATTGACCTAGTCTAACATTGTTGTGGGTTGTAAGACTAAGTCCAAGATAGTGTAGAGATTTAGTTTGTTATCAATTTTATCCATCCATGCATGTTGTTCATTATTCTAGCTTGTTTGTTATTTGGCTCCTATAAATAGAGGAGGTAGGAATGAAATAAAGGACAACTAAATATGTGAAAACTCTTATCTTCTATCTCTACTCTCCGCTTATCTCTTAAGTTTCTTATATTCTACGTATTTCTACTTCTATCCATATCACCAAACTAACAACTTCCCCTTTTAGTTTCAAGACAACCAGTGTTGTAGCTAAAAAAAATTTCGGGTGGTAATGATCCAAGAATTTCAGGTTCTATTTTTCCCAGGAAAATATCCATCTCCCTAACATTGCTCCAGATTGCAGCATTTACCAATGTTTTGATAAACGGGTCTTCAAAACTTAAGTTGTGGTTGCATTTGAGGTGAAACTTATCGATGTGGGGTATATTTCTTAGAATGACTTGCTTAAGACCAAACATTGCAAACTCCTTGTCACACCCCCACATTACTAGTCTTCCCTCTTAGAAAGTCATCAAGAATGATGTTGGGAACAAAAATGAAGAGGTTCTTCCATCTCTTGGATAACACAGACGTGGCAACCGCATATTTTGTGTCAAGATACGATAAAATATGGCAAAGAAGAGCATCAGGTAAGTCACTTAGTCTATCCTCTTTGATTTTACGTGTTCTGCCTCCCCTTTTGGGTGCTTTCGCCGTTCTTGAATCCTATAGTAAAAATGGTTTTTACACTAATATTACACTAAATTTGTTTAAAATAATTAATATAGTGGCTGGGCAAGAACCGAGCAAAGACTTACAATAGACAGAATCCGGTCCCGATGGGGGAGGGGACAGAGTTGCGGTGCCATTTCGAAAGGAAAAATCTCCTCGCCCGCCTGACCTAATTCAAGTTATCAGCTTCACATCGCTTGCAATAAGCCAATAACAGAGACCGTCAAATAATCCAGTACACCAAGCTCTAATTAAACAGGTTTAGAAAGAAACCCTTAACCTGTTAAATTAAACTCGACAGAAGCTGAACATATTTCTGAATTCTGATGCCGGGAAAAAATTGAAAGTAAACTTACCGCGGTCTGGCTTTTACTTCTCCCTTATTCACGTTCGATACTGGATTTGCGATTTGGAGACGTACAATCTAGGTCAAGGGAGCCATGGCAGAACTGACGGGACGAAACCAGGAACCCAAACGTTAGTTTTCTCCTTCAGAGGGAAAAAAATGGCGGTGTCTATGATGATGAAATTAAGAGCTTGTTTGATTATCAATTTTTCTCTAAAATTATAATTTTATCTATCACTAATTTCATAGTTGATTTGAGAATTATTCAATTACAACTACATATTTCAAAATTTTTTATATTTCCAATATGTTAGAGCATTCACATTAGTAGCGTTAAAATTAATTATCCACATAAATAAATAATAGAGTTGTTAATGATTGTTAAATGACACCTAAGCAAATTAAATTTAACTATTAATTTATGCTACATTGATAATTCTAAATAAGAGTGTTAAATTTAATCATCAATTCAATAATCAAATAGTGGACTAATCACAATTTAATTAAAATAAAAAAAGAAGAAATAATACTACATTAAGTGTTAAGTTTGTTGTTAACTTTAACAATAAAACTAACTTGTTAAATTAACTACTTTTAGTAACTACTTTAATATCATCAATGTAAGTTGTTTTTTAAGTTATTAACTAACAACTCCACTAACAACATATTTTAACACTATCAATGTCGATACTCTTAAAGGGATAGATCCCATAACTCAATATAAAAATATAAAATAGCATATAAACACTTGAGATACTCCTTTTAACATGTTGACATTTTAAGATAAAACTCCAAGTCTTAATATGTTATCAAAACCCGTCAAACTCAAACAAGTAATCCGATCCCGTTAAGACTCAAATGAGCACACGCATTTCAAAATTAGTCTACTTTAACGAGCCATCATTTTACGGGGCATGTTAAGAGATAAATCCATATCAACTAAATATAAACTACTAACATATAAGTGCTTGAGTTAGTTGACATTTGACCTTTTAAGATGGAACCTCAAGTCTTAATACAATACACATTCTACTTCTCCCTTCATTATAATTTCCCTAAATTTAGACAAATAATGAAAATCAAACAAGCTCTAAGAGGAAATAATTGGATTACTCATTTTAATTTCCTTAAATTTAGATAAATAATGAAAATCAAACAAGCTCTAACAAGAAATAATTGGATTAGGGGGTAGGAGGGATTAGAGGGATTAAGGGATGGGTAAACAACAATTTTTTTTTTTTTTTTTTGTAATATTATTTTTAAGAGACTGTAGAGGAAAGGAATTAAACTTTTGACAAGGGTCTAAAAAAATTAAGATGTCATTAGACCACATCGTTATTGGCATAAAAGAAAACGCTTTGTATAATAACAAGCTTCAACTTTCAATTTGCGGTACCTGGTACCTCTAAATGTATTTATAGTGTGAGCATAGTATCCAAATCATATCACCATAATTTAAATAATAATTGAATTACTGTAACTTTTTTGAAAGAGAAAAATCAAATTCCATTCCGCAGCAAATGTTACAATACATCAAAATCTAAAGAACGTTGTAAACAATTTGTACATCATCATTCAAAAAATAGGGTTTTTCTTTTTTTCCTTGAGAATTTTCATTAAATAGAGCTTGTTAAGCCCGTGTGCTGCATCATTAGCTTATCTTTGAATGGTGTATATACTAATCATTTTTGTTATGTTGCTCCATTTCATGTAGGGATGCATAAGGAGCCGGCTAGCTCGGGAGGCCCGCAAAAAGCCCGAGTCGGCTCGGCTCGTGGCTCGTTTATCACTAGCCGGTGCCCGAGTCAAGCCCCAAATTTCGGGGAAGGCTCCGGGGCCGGCCCCACCCGTATGGCTCTCTGGGCCAAAACGGGCCGGCCCGTTTACAAGGGCTTTTAAGGCCCGCTCTTATCCAAATTTAAAAAAACCAAAAAAACTTTGTAATAATTTAATTATTTGGTTTACAATTTCATATAAAATGTAATTATATTGTCACTACCATTTTTGTTTATCACACCACATTTTATCTTCACCACTACTATGTTTGTGCTATTTATTATAAAAAAAAACCGAGCCATCTGAATTTTGCACTGGATTGGTTTAACCATGGCAAATTGGTGATGGATCATGTTTATTTTGCACTGAATTGTGTTTAATACTACTGTTTTGGCTGAACTGTGACATATTATCTCACCGTTTTACTTTAAAAGATTAACAGTCTGTTTGGTATGCATTACAATCAAGTGTATTATAATATCCCTTATTTCATTCTGACAAAAACGACAATGTGGGTTTGACAATTTTGTTGTCTATGCAATTGAAGTCAGACCTTCCTTTCTCCTCCCATCTCTGTACCCGGAGATTGGCAGTTTCTATCGGTTGGTCACAGAAACTCTTCACCCCGCCTACCCCCTTTTAATTCTTGTTTGTGGTAATAGTCTTTGACTCGTAAGTATGATGGTTTCTTTATATGTTCAGATTTCTTATATATGGTTTCTTGTTTTGTTTATACTTTCCCACCTTTTGGTAAAAGTTTAGAGTTCTGGTTTCGTAACTACTTTTTCCTGTGCATTTTTGTCTTGTGTTTTTTTTTCTTCTAAGGGTATTAGTTTTAATTGAGGTTCAGGGTTCTTGTAAAAAAAAATGGAAAATACAACTTGGAGGGCAAATTGTTGAGCTGATAACACCGTGAAGGCAGTTTGATATAAAATAATATCTTGCACACTGCTAATGTCTACAGGCTTAGTTATCTTTACGTGTTCCTTAGCCCGTCGATTATTTCTTGATAAGAGAGCAAGAGAAAAGTGGGAGGCAGGGAAAGCTAATCAAATGAATTGAGTCTATCTCTCGTTCGCCTTCTTGTTTGGCTTCTCGGGAGTTTGTTTTGTTGTGTTTGCCCATGTTGCATATGCTGCACGGGGATTGTCAAGTTGACTGTCTGTGTGAAGCTCCCTATTTACATAATCAGATGGTTTATTTGTTGCTTAGCAGTTTAACGCATTTGAGGCCGCCTTTAGCTTTTAGGTTATTGTACACTGCTGTGCAGCCTTTTTGCATTGTAGACAAATCATGTGGCAACTGGAATGATTTCTGCGAACAGTCTTTTAGTTTAAGTTGTGAATGAACACATTGCTTATTTTTACTATCGTTTTCTAATGGCGTTGTGGATTATTCTCTTGAATACTGCAAGGGTATTACCTTTGCTATCATAAGAGATTTGAAGGAGGCTTTCGGTTCCCGTTTGAGCTCAATTGAGGAGAGTTCTTTGAGGGGGGCCGGTTTGGCTTCCAAGGAAATGCCAGCATATGTAATTATTGATTAGATTCATCATTTTTGAGTAATGTTCTTTGCTTGTATGCATAACGTGAAATTTCATTTTCTATCGGTGACGGTGTCTCCCACTTGTCTCACCCTCGATGTTGGCTTTAAATTTTATAATGAGGACATGGAAAGGTTCAGACAATAATTTAAGGTAAATTCTTTGTTTCATTTTCATTCCGAAGTTTTTTTTTTTTTTTTTATATTTGCTTTTTGTGTTATTTACAGGTGGGGGTAAATTATCGCGGCAAGAACTGTGGATTTAGCCACCAGCAAAAGCTGAAGGTGCGCAGCAGAAGGAGGAGAAAGAATTTGTCGAGCTGTTGTCTGTGTTGCGGTTACCAGTGTTTAACCTCCGATATGATTTCGCCACTTTTGTTGGTTCATTGAAACATATAGCATCTGTGAATTTATAATTTCTTGTTCTTTTGATTTTCTGAAGATAATTCCTCAAAATTTTATTAGATTATTTTTCGTTGTGGAGGATTTTTGTTGAATGCCTCGTTTAACAAGTATACTTGCGCTACATTCTTTTTATCCAATTGTTAATTCATTCAAGGCTAAATTAGACTGTACTTCTCAAATTATCCTTAAGATTTGCTTACCCTTTTATTTTCTCCATTTGTCAGTTCATTCGATGTTGAAAGTTAAATGCAAGGCACATACTACATATTATTAGATATTCATAGATGACTTCTAACGTGATCATATTTTTCTAGGAAGGAAATTGGTGAGGTGGTGACCGGCTCTTGTTTTCGGTCGGTTGGCTGAATAAGTGTGGCTACCATGTTTTAGTATGGATTTGTGACAAAGTCTTGGAAGATCTAGGCTGGGCTTTCAAACAAGTTTAACGGGAAGTTGCTGGGGAAGGCGCGTTTGGGATTTGATGAGAAGCTCGCCCCAATCTCCAAGCTGCATTGGTGTACAACCAAATGTTGCCATATGGCTCTCTGCTGGAGTGGGGCTTCATGGAAAGCCGAGTGTGGGTTTAGCACTCATGGCGCTTTTTAGTAAGAAGAATTAGTGGGTGTTCACAAAGTGTTTTTGTTTAAAAAAAGAATTAGATTATGTGAGAATGAGTGGTTGAGATTTGTATAGTACAAGTGTGTTATGTTGAATATGTAGATGTGATTAATTTGACTAAACATGTTTGATTATCTTAAGTTGTTTGTTTTTTAATACTTTTTTATGGTAATTTGGTGCTTTGTAGCGTCTCTGGCAACACTGTTTCACTTCTGACTTTTGATTTCACTGTTGGTTATTTCTAGCATATGCATTACATGTGATTATTTAGGTTATTGAAGTTCAATTAAATAGGCATTGGCAGATGATCTCTGGTGCTGTTCAAGATCTCACTGGAAAATAGTGCATTGTGTCACTGGTTTTTATTCTCTCTTTCTTTTATATTCTTCTCTTCGTTAGAGAACTTATCTGCACAACCAATGCTGTTCTCGCCACTCTACCAATATAGCAATACAACAGCCAGATATTACTAAACCAACATAAATCGATCTCGTGGTTTCTCAAGTGATGATATAATAATGTCAACGAGTTAAGAATCATTCTAAGGCCGCTATAATATGGGGTCAACCCACTTTTGGTGTTGAGCAATATCTATGATAACAATAAAACATCTGTAAGAAACTATGGATATATCCCATCAAGGGAGACAAGTATGATCAAATTCTCCAATTGGCAACAATCCGAGTACTGTCTTCATTAAATTGGAATTGAAAATAACCCTTGGTCAACCCATAAATCATAGCAAAAAACTTTCATCAACCCGAAATTCACAATATAGTGTCATACCATAATAATGGAAGTTACGGTGAATGGCCCTTTCTATCAAAAAATATAACTAGGGAAAAAAGTTGTGATTTACCATTCTACATTTACAATCTGAATTAGTGGAAGATTTAGGTTTTACCTCTCGCAAGAGACATGAAGAATTATCATAGTACATGGCCTTCAGGCAAAGATAAAATGAGGTCAAAAGACAACATGGGTATGTATAAACTTGTGATTTACTATTCTATATGTACAATATGAAATCATATAAGCTTTACGTTTTTCTTCCAGAGATTCCGGTGATAAATAGAGTGACTTGAGTCTGTGAAACTTGTCCATAAATACAAGTACATCATCCGCCTTAACCACAGTGCATAGAGATCTGTGCTTTAGCATGAGAAGTCTCTTCATTCCAAAAAAATATATTAGACTGAAAATTCTACTTGTAGGTTGCTATAATAATAATAATAATCTACTTGTACATAATTTTTTCTTTATTTACAGTGTATTTAGAAAGTGAGTTGCAAAATCAGGATAGTTTGTTTTTATGCCACAAATTTGTTAATTTATTTGTCTTGAAAGTAATATTTAGTAAATGCACGTATAAAAATAAGTCCTACTAAAGTACATCACAGAAAAAACAACAATAAGTAAAACAAACCTCATACAAGGGAATCAACCTTTAGTTCCTAGGGCCCTTTTGTCAGCTTATGTGATAAAGTATGTAACACTTTTTAACGTGTGAACATTAGAATATTTATAAACAGATAAACCTATGTTATAATAGTACAAATGCATAAAGAATTATATTCAATGGGACACGAAGTAAAGTAAATGAGACAAACTAACCATACAACTAAGAAAACCCACACAACTCGCGGTTGAGATATAGGACTCGAAGGTCCCAGGGCCAAGAATTCTGGAAATTAAGACAGGTAAAAACGGTTCTAATTTTTAAAATGCAAGGAGATGAATGGAATTTTCCCTTGAAATTTTCTTGCACACACTAACGCTAAAAAAATTTGTACATCGAAAGTCCAGCAATTTTCATTATGTTCTGAGTTACGCATCTCCTCTTGTACATACGTTGTCCAGATGCTGGAAGTTGCCAATTTGACTTTGAAAAGAAGCAAGTTGGAGAGACATTAAACCTAAGAAAACGAATCAACCATTGAAAAGTTGATAGCTAAAGCCTAAACACAAGTCAATCCAGACAAAAGTAGTTCAAAGTGGGGAATAACTAACTATACATTGATAGCCCAACGAACAGAATATTGTAGGCAGGCATAACTTATCGCTTTCACCTCTCTTGCTTGATGCTGAATATCAATATTCCAGATGATCAACCAATTTTTCATGAAAACCAAATACAATCTTGCAAGCCTTAGAGCACCTTGGGAACATCAAAATTTTCTGATGAGCTGCTGCTGAAATATCTCTTGCATCGCTGCGCTTCCCTCTTAGAAATAGTCTAGCAATTTTCATTCTTTCCAGAACGCATCCATTTTTTAACATGTACTTCACCAGCTTGAATTTTTGTTTTAGCTCACGGAAGTCATTCAATTCAACAATTCTGAGACTCTTTGCCAAACACATTGGCACAGTTTCTGGTAGCGAAAATGGTGCAGAAGTAGCGCACAGATGCTGTTAAATTAGATCGGAAGAGCGTCGTGTATTCATTATTCTATTTCTACTGTATAGAAACTACTCAATAAAGAGTTTCAAAAATAAAAGAGAGCTACAAACCTGATGAATAGCAAGTACTTCAAGTTGAGATGCACACTTGAGTATGCTTGGTAATATTTGAAGGTCAATAGGAGTAAACTCCAGGCAGGTCAAAGTTTCAAACACAGAAATGTCGAATGCAGATGGTAAAGAATCATAAGGGTACATATCCTTTAGGGAAAGATAGAAGGTCAAATTTTAACATTGGGAGAAGTTGTGATTTACCATTCTATATGTACAATATGAACTAGTAGAAGCTTTAGGTTTTACCTCCATAGATTCCTGTGGTGAACAATCATCATAAGGGTACATAGCCTTCACGCAAGGATAGAACAGGGTCAAAAGACAACATTGGTAAAAACTTGTGATTTACTATTCTATATATGTACACAAGATGACTTAATAGAAGCTTTAGGTTTTACCTGCAGAGATTCCTGTGATAAGTAAAGTGACTTGAGTCCGCGGAACTTGTTCATAAATACAACTACGTCGACCAACTCCCCACAATGTATAGAGATTTCTGCTCTAGCATGAGAATTAAGTCTCTTCATCTGGAGGGATTTAGGTATATGACCTCTATAAGCAAACAACTCCAGGTTCGGTGCATCAACCAGAAGTTTGGTTTCCGTTAATGTAAGATCAGGATACATACATGAATCATAATCTTCACTGTACGAAAAAATTTTAAGAGAACTGAAAGAAAGATTGAGCTTGCGAACATCTATAAAGCTGCACCTAGATAGACACAAATCTTCAAGTAACTTACAACCCTGAAGCAATCTGCTAATGGAAGCACGTAACTCGAAACCATCCAAGTGCAGCACTTTCAAATTAGGTAAAGAGATCAAATCTGAAACGATTAAACTCACATAGTCACCCAGTTAGATATACCTTTTCAGTTTCAAGACAACAAGTGATTTAGATGTGAAAAACCTCTGGTGGTAATGATCCAATATTTCCATGTTCTCCCATATAGATTTCGATTTCCCTAACATTGTGCCAGAGTGCAGCACTTACCAATGTCTGGATAATAGGATTTTTAGAAGCAAAGCTGCGTTTCAAGTGAAATTTACTGATACAAGGTACATTTCGTAGCATGACTTGTCTAAGGCCAAACATCTCAAACTCCCTGTCACACTCCATGCCAATCGTCTTCCTAGTTAAACAGTCATCAAGAATGATGTCAGGGACAGAAATGAAAAGGTGCCTCCATCTTCTGGACAGAATAGAAGTTGACACCGCATATTTTGTACCGACAAATGATAAAACATGGCAAATGAGAGCATCCCGCAAGTCACTTAGCCGATCTGGAGAATCATTTCTTGTGATTTTATAGGTTTTGCGTCCCCTTTTCGGTGTTCTTTCCGTTCTTGAATCCTACAATATGAAGAGTTTAAACTACTATAACACTAATTTATTTAAAACAACTGAAGCAGTATAAAAGAGAGGCTTATCGGAAAGACTACATAGAAACATGGACTTACGAGAGACAGACACCTGTGGCGATGGGGGAGGGGTCGAAGCTGCGGGGCCATATCAAAAACAAAAATCTCCCCATTTACAGAAGTAAGTTCAACTCTATCCTTCGTAGTAAAAGCACCTTTCAAAGAAATAATCTCCAAGCTCTAACCTACAATGAATAAAAGGAAGACTGAGACCCATTAAGCACTTGAAAAAAAAAAAAAATCTAATAGGTCATAAACATGTGAGCGTTCACTAGATTTTAGCTCCGACTGTAGATTCCAGACATTTTTGTTGCCAAGAAATGGAAACTGGAGCTAACTTACTAGGAGATTAGGGCAAAAACTTCTGGTCTGGAACTCATGAAACATGAAATTCAGGTTTTCGCTACAGTAACTTCGTTTACGAGATAGTGAATGTTAATCTGAGAAGGGAATTGATCGGATGGGGCGGTTAGTGTTTCTGGTAACGAAGGAGGACATAGAATTGGACAGCTCTCTCTTCTACTCCGATTTGAGCTCACCTTCATGCCCCTTGGCCCTTTTTCCCCAACCTTTTTGTGGCCTTTTATTTCGATTCAGGCCCCGTAATAAATTGGGGTAAATTATGTGAAATATCCCTACTTTTAGTATCTGTTTCACTTTCATCCTGAGACTTTAAATTTCGACGAATATGACCTTAAATTTTTCAAAAATACAATGTTGATCCAACATTACGCAATTTGTTTTAGTATCAGTTGCACTTTCATCTAGAGCCTTTAGATTTGGATGAATATGACCTTGTCTTTTAAAAAATAGACGACGTTGAGCCAAAATTAAACAATATGTTCATCTGCCGTTACCCGTTAGTTAACTCTTACTTTCAACATTTTATTTTTGATAAAAAAGAAAGGCAATAGGCACTTCATAATTATTTGAAATTTTTAGAAGTTAAAGAAAGTTATATACTTGTCTTATAATTTAAACTTGCCAAGACCTATGTGATTTAATAGCATTTAAGTGTGATTTTTCACACTCTTGATTAATGAATCGATTATCTTTCCATACAACTCCTTTATAATGTTCAAAAAATAAGTTTAAACTTTAAATTGAGATTGCAATGGAAATCATCCACTCACATATTGACACATGGACATAGGGTAACTTGAAATCTCACACATGTGGCTATGTTACATTTTCTATTGTTTGGCATCCGATGATAAATGGGGATGGTTTACTTAGAGTTTAACATTCAAATTTTAGACACGTTGTGATGTATCATTAAGCCACCTAATAATAATAATGTAAACATTAACATGATATTAATCATTGGTTTTAAATGACACCAATAAAATGATATCAAGTTATAGTTTATAAATTTAGTGGTCAAACACACCATTAATTTGGTGATGCAAGATCTGTAAATTTAAAATCCATTCATAAACAAAAACCGTTTATAAATGGTTGCACATCTGAAATAAGTAAATAAATAAATAGTTGCCAAATGAAGAAGAAGATTTTTTTTCTTGTTTCCTTTGCACGTGTTCCAATTTTAGCTCAGTTTTGGGGTTAATTGTGCTAAAGGCTATTCAACTTTCATTTCAGTTGCAATTAGATTTAATTAGAATTTGAAATGTGTAGCGGTAGTTGAATAGTTATCAAGTTAGTAGTCAAATTAGCGGTAGATGAAATTATAATGTGCAATGATAATGATAATCAAACAAGCACGATTCATTCAATCATAAAGTTTAATTTAATGGCAACTAAGTCACTCAACTTTGATTCAAATCCAAATTGGTCCAAGAAAAGGATCCAAAGTCCGATCCGTTCTAACTCCGGTTATCCGACCCACTTTCTGTCTTGGATTCGGGTCCTTCCCTCTTTTTCTCTCACTCCCTAAATTCAATTCAAACCCCGTCTCCTACCTCTCGATCTCGCCAACGGCTACTTCTTTCTCTCTCTTCAGTTCTGTCTGATTCTCTCCCTAAAACCTTCTCTTCACCCCCTCTCTCTAAGGTAACATGAAGCATTTCATGATGCCAAGGAACCCAATATTGAGAGAGAATCACGAAACGGCTACACCCTCACCATCTGCATCGCCAAACCCTAAAAGCAAATTGATTGCCGCAGCAAGCTCAATCAATCGGAGACACAAATCTTCGAAAGAAAATGCACCTCCGACATCAGATCCAAACTCGATTGTGTCTCCTGCCACTGCCAAGATGAAGAGCCCGCTTCCGCCACGGCCTACGCTCAAGCGGAAGCTCAGTACGGAGCCCGCAGTGGGATTGGAGAACAGTTCGGGGCCTGCAAATCTTGCGGATTCTGGTGTTAAGGTGAATATCTTATTTTTGTATTTCAATTAGTTACCATGTTTGTAACAGTATTACCTTGGCTTTTACAATTGTACGGTTTAGATCTGTGTGGAATTTTCAAATTCGTGATATTACTGGGTAAAAGCTCACTACTCAAGTGTTTCTGAATTTATTCGTTTTCTGGAAGAAATTAGATTTTGCAAGTGGCTTAGTGAACCTGAAGAGGCAACGCAGCCTATTTTTTGTTAATTCGGAGTACTTGAGAAATTATTTTTGATATTATTATGGGGGGAACCAGATTAGTTAATTTGTATTGGTTTTTAGTAACTACATTTTTTTAATTCATGCTTTAAGAGTAAAGTGGTGAGATGAATGGGTTTTGAATTTGGTAAAATGCTTGAACTCTAAATTGAGCTGAGACAATTTGAATTTTGAATTTTCATGTTGATCTTTGTAACTTTTGAAGGTGCTTGATATCACTTCATTGGATAATGTGAAATGAGATGTATATGGAGAGTTGCTTCTTTATCATTGATTTAGCTTATCTCAGTATAGTGCAATTGTTTGAGCTTTAATGTCATTTGTCTATCTATATAACTAGGTAATAGTGCGCATCAGGCCACAAAACAAGGTTGAGGAAGAAGGCGGGAATGTAATTCAGAAATTATCAAGTGATTCTTTGGCAATAGCAGGCCAAACCTTTACATTTGACTCTGTTGCGGATATCGAATCCACACAGGCAAGATTCTACTTGTTTGAAATTTGACTGCATAAAAGATTTTGATTATAGAAATATGAAAACCAACATGGTGAAACTTGATAAGGGATTTTTTTTCCTATTTCAGACTGATATATTCCAGCTTATAGGTGCACCCCTTGTTGAAAATTGTCTAGCTGGATTTAACAGCTCGGTGTTTGCCTATGGCCAGGTATTTTTGTTTCAATATATCTTCTTTTTAAGCTGGAGTTTGTATTGGTGTTAAGTCAGATCGGAAGAGCGTCGTGTATATTGAAAAGTGCATGCATATGCTGAATGTAATGTTATAATACTATATTTCATTTCTGCTAAGGATGACATATTCGTAATTTATATAATCAGACAGGAAGTGGAAAAACCTATACAATTTGGGGTGCATCCAATGCCTTGTTGGAAGATTGTGACAAGAAAGGCTTAACACCGCGCGTTTGCCAGAGATTATTTGAGCGCATTAGTGAGGTATTTTATTTCAATGCTGTATTCTTTTATTAGATGAATGTTATCCTCTTCTGCGCTTTCTGTTATATTTTCTTTGTGGGTTTTCCAAATCGTTCTTGTAGTTATCCTCTTCCGCTCTTTCTGTTATATTTTCTTTGTGGGTTTTCAAAATCATCCTTGTAGGAACAAGTGAAGCATGCTGATAAACAACTTGTATATATGTGTAGGTGCTCTTTTCTTGAGGTACGTACGTAGCTTTGATATATATTTCTTCTGAATGAAAAATATGACTTCATTATCTCTCTTCTGAGTTCTTTCAATGGCATATTTACAGATTTACAATGAGCAAATTACTGATCTGTTGGATCCAAATCAAAAGAACCTCCAGGTAAAAGAGCATGCATATGCATTTCAATGGGGGCTGTAAATAACAATTGGTTCAAATCTATCACCTTATCTTTTTCTATTATCTATTTCTCATACTAGATAAGAGAAGACGTAAAGAGTGGCGTTTATGTTGACAGTTTGACTGAGGAGTGTGTGTCCTCAATAGAGGATGTCTCACAACTTCTGTTAAAGGTTTGTTCTGTTTTTCTGCTTGTTATTTATAGTGTTGTGTACTTTGGTCTTTGAAAGTATGACTATATTAAGGATACTTATCTAAATCTTTCAAGCAGTGTATTTGTTGACTTATGTTTCTTGTGTGTTAATTCTACTTGGAATGCATATGATGATAAATTATGTGGGAGAAGCATTTGACATATTTTTAGATTAGGTGAGACTGAGCTGTGATTTATTGATTCTTTCTATTCAAGGAAAGAATCACAAAGGAGCATGCTCTAAGCTAAGGAGCATGCTCTAAGCTTGACACTATTTTTAGGGTTAGGCAGTTTAGAAGTTATCGTCCGCAGATTCTCTGTTCAAAGGAAATAAACAAGTATGGTCTAGTCCTCAATTAAACGTTTGTGTATAAGTTGTATCTTCAAAACAAACTGCATATTGAATTTGTCATATCTACCTTATACCTTTTTTTCTTCATTCTACGCAATCAGATTGATAATTTTATATAGGGATTATGAGAATATAAACGCTCAAAAAAGGTTGGTTCCTTATTTTCCATTCCTTGAGTTGATTAAGACTAATTAGGCATTCCAAATTTGAAACAACATTTGTAGATTGCCACCTTCGATCTTTTTTAGCAGGCATGCTGGACAAATGTATATTCAATTCGTTTCCTAATAAAAAGCTTTTTGTGTGGAAACATTCAATAATGTTAGCCTTAAATTGCAATAGAGAAGTGAATGCTGGTTTAGCTGTGTTCTGCCATCTTTCGCTTTTAAATTTAAGTAGATGTCGCTTGGGATTTGTAAGTGACGTATTAACCTGTTTAATATCCTTTGCACATTAAACATATTACTAGATATTGCTGCCTAAATTGTGCAGGGTTTGTCAAACCGGAGAACTGGCTCAACAAGTGTAAATGCTGAAAGTTCTCGTTCTCACAGCGTTTTCACTTGTGTGGTTGAATCACGAAGTAAGGTATGCACTATTTGTCACTTACTAAGTTTCTCTGCCAGCAGGTGGCCCAGAGCACAAGTTATCTAGTGCTTGGGTTCATCTCTTCTTTCCATGCATGTGTTCAGCTTTTTTTTTTGGTTAATTCCTAAAATGTGCTGTGTTCCACCTTCTCTGCTAATACAGAGTGCCTCTGACGGTGTATGCTGCTTAAAGACGAGTAGAATGAATTTTGTTGATCTGGCTGGATCCGAAAGACAAAAACAAACAGGTGCAGCTGGAGAACGCTTGAAGGAAGCCGGGAATATTAACCGTTCCCTTTCACAACTAGGGTATGTTTTAGACATTCTCTCTAAAATATAGAGCATCTAGACTGAATAGCTCTTATTTTGTGTTTCTCTAGAATTATTCTCTGTTGTTAAACCAATATTGGGAAGCTGATTTTCTATGCAACTTCTATACATTCTTGTGAGGACAATTTCAAACTTACAGCCGGATATATAAACTTATGTATGAATTACTTCTGTTGTTCTTCTTAGTACTCATCACAGTCATTTTGCTATAACTGGGTTTTTTGACACTGCTTGTTGTGAATATAAAATTGATAAGGCCTGATTTCTTGAATTTACACATCTTAAGTTACACTGAATGAGTTTATTGCTAGATAGATTTCAATTCTGATGTTAATGTTGGCTGGCTTTGATATATGCAGGAATTTGATTAACATTCTTGCAGAAGTTTCCCAAACAGGAAAGCAAAGGCACATCCCATATAGAGATTCCAAGTTGACATTTTTGTTGCAGGAATCTCTTGGTGGGAATGCAAAACTGGCAATGGTTTGTGCAGTTTCTCCATCTCAAAGGTGAGGGTGGATGTTAAATTTTTATTGCAAAGAATTTGTTTGAATTTCTGTTTTCCCAAGTTGACAGGTAATCTTTTCTCTAACATTGCAGCTGCAAGGGTGAAACTCTTAGTACCCTGCGGTTCGCCCAACGTGCAAAGGCTATAAAAAACAAGGCAGTCGTCAATGAAGAAATCCAGGATGATGTACATGTATTGAGACAAGTGATACGACAGCTCAGGGTAGATGAACCTCCCTTATTATATATTCATTTTTAAAAGTAGTTATAATGATTCCTTTACTCAATTCTATCGAATAGCAAATTTAAAGGGAAACATTTTATCTTTTTCTTGTTTTATTAAACAGGATGAACTGCATCGGATGAAGGCAAATGGCAATCAAACAGGGCAATCTGGAGCTTATTCCACAGGATGGAATGCACGGAGAAGTTTGAATCTTCTGAAATTTAGCCTTAAGCAGCCAATGACATTGCCTCACGTCGATGATGATACAGATGAAGAAATGGAAATTGTCGAGGAAGAAAATAATGATGAGGACACAGATGTTAATATGGAAGATGAAATATTTGAACCTGTTGAAGAGGATAAAAGTAATATCATTGATTGTGGGTTCAACGAACAAGCTTCAGAGATAGCACCGCCTGGTAGTGATTCTCATGGACAATGCACTCAGGGGGAGGAGTGCATTCCTTCAGTTCCTGAAAATTTGCCCGTAGAAGATGGTGCATCCTTTAATCATTGTGCCGTTGCAACTGACACATCACCAATTCTGAAGTCTCCAACTCCTAGCGTTTCCCCAAGATTGAGTAGTAGCAGGAGAAGTATTTTCACATCCACAGAACATTTGGCTGCAGCTCTTCACCGTGGTCTTGATGTTATTGAGAGTCACCGTAGAAGTGCAGCTTTGGGGCGATCATCATTCAGGTTCTCTTGCATACCAACCAGTATCAAAGCAGCTATACCTGCTGTGAAAGTCGATGCTGGTGTTCAAACCTTTTTGAAGGATGACGTGTTTATGGAGAAGAATTTAGTAGAATATGTGTGTAGTAAATGCAAGAGTAGAAATTCTCAGGAAGAGCTTATAGAAGAAAGCAATGCGCAAAATCTGCAGTTGGTGCCTGTGAACAAGTCAATTGGGTGTGACAAATTGAAGAAAATTCCCAAAGTATGTGCAGTAGTCCTGAATGGAATATTGTAGTTACATTTTTCTTTTCCCCTTTCCAGTATCCTTATCTTGAAATTATTTGTTTTTCAGGAAGTTGAAAAGGTATTGGCTGGCGCTATTCGCAGAGAGATTGCCTTAGAAGATATATGTGCCCAGCAAACTTCTGAGATTATGCAACTTAATCGTTTGGTAGGTTCATTAAACAATCATGCAACTGGTTATCCAAATGCTAGTTAAGTTTTTTATTCATGATTCTCTGATCATGAATATCCAGGTCCAGCAGTACAGACATGAGAGAGAATGTAATGCTGTAATTAGTCAAACTCGTGAAGATAAAATTGCTCGCCTTGAGAGCCTGATGGATGGAATCCTACCAACTGAAGAGTTTATGGAGCACGAACTATTATCACTGACTCATGAGCACAAGGTAGACTGATTTATCTTTCTAAACATTGAGTAGCATTCTATGGCTATTTTCTTAACCGATCACAAATGTCTTGTATTTACAGATCCTTCAGGAAAAATATGATAATCATCCTGAAATTTTGAGAACAAAAATTGAGTTACAAAGAGTACAAGATGAACTGGAAAGATATAAGAATTTCTTTGAACTGGGTGAAAGGGATGTCCTGATGGAGGAAATTCAAGACCTGAAAAACCAGCTGCAATTGTATCTGAATTCTTCATCTAAGACATTGAAAGAACAAGTTCCTGTCCTTCGTTTAACCTATTCAACTGAACCCACTGTTGCTCCACGTTTCTCCATCACTCCAGAGGCAACTGAAGAGAGTGCAAAGGAGCTACTGGAGAAGGAGCGGAATCAATGGACAGAAACTGAGAGCAAGTGGATTTCCCTTGTAGAAGAACTCAGGGTGGAGCTCGAAGCTAACCGGTCACTTGTTCAAAAACTAAAGCAAGAACTGGATATGGAAAAGAAATGTTCTGAAGAGCTAAAAGAAGCTATGCAAATGGCAATGGAAGGTCATGCCCGTATGCTTGAACAGTATGCTGATCTTGAAGTTAAGCACATTCAACTGCTTGGACGACAACGTAAGATCAGAGAAGGAATCGATGATGTGAAGAAAGCAGCTGCTAAAGCTGGGGTTAGAGGTACCGAATCTAAATTTATCAATGCCCTTGCAGCTGAAATTTCAGCATTGAAAGTCGAACAGGATAAGGAGAGGAGATATTTTAGGGATGAAAATAGAGGGCTTCAGGCTCAGTTGAGGGATACGGCTGAGGCTGTTCAGGCAGCTGGTGAATTGGTTGTGCGGCTTAAAGAGGCAGAAGAAGCTGTAGCTGCAGCGGAGGTTGGTTTTAAGATTTCACAGCTACTGTGTGTCTTGTTCCATTATATTGCTTATCTGGCATTTAGTTGAGGCTCTTCTAGACCTGCCTTTTGCTTTATAACGCATATGACACTCTGGTTTGCATCTTTACATTTTCTTTGGTATGTGAAAGGGATTCTTTACTTCCTTTCATAGAGAACTAATTCTTCGCCAGTTAGGACATTTCAATTGGTTACATTTACTGGCATTAGGCTTTGCATTTAATTTGTCCTTTTGGCCAAATATATTATGGAGTTGCAAGTGTCACTTTGGACATGAGTTATCAAGGCTAAGATTGTAGAACTTAGAGCTCTATTCAGCCACATTCTCCAGTACTCATTTCCCTGTTAAATTCTATTTCTATTTTGATAATAGAAATAAAAGATTTGCATAGACTAACTATGAAATCTCACTTTTTACTAACTAGGATCTCATATTTATTTCATAAAAATATCATTTTATCTAGAATCAAGTACATAAACACTTAGTGGATTGTTGGATTACAGAGTATATCTCAACAAATTGCATCCTGTTTCTCTGTTATATAATTGAACCTGCATCTTGTTAGGATTGCCATATGCTATAAAGGAGGTACTTAATTTGAGAAATGCTCATGTTTTCTAGTCTTTTACCAACTGATTGAAGTTCGTGTACTAAGATTATTTGTTAGAGAAGTTTTCATTTCTGCGATTAGATAACTAAATCTATATTCAATCATTTTGGATAAATTGTTTGAATATTTTTCATCATCAGATTTTTGCCTACACTAATGCCCTTAATGAGTGATATGTGAGAGATGTAAGTGGCTTTTGTGCTTAGAGAAGTTCCTTGCTACAAGCCTGCAAGTTGTTCCTTTTTGGCTTTGAGAATTTAGTATTTTGCTACCTTTCTGTTGTTATATAACTAATTTAACATACTTCAGCTGAAATATGAACTTCTAATTTATGGTACATAATCTAAAACAAATGCTGAAATAACTTCATAATTTCATAAATTTGCAGAACCGGGCTAGAATGGCAGAGCGAGAGGCTGAGAAGGCCTGTAAGGAGAGAGACAGGTTAAATCGGTTGCTCGCAGACACCACTCACACAAAAAATAGAGGTTTTGCTGCTGAGGAGAGTGAGCACATATCTGATAGTGATCAGAAATGGCGAGAGGAATTTGCACCCTCATATGATATCGAGGAAGATCCCTCTTCATGGTTTACTGGATATGACCGTTGCAACATATAAATAAAAATTTCAGTTGGTTTATTTCATTTTAGCGTAAGTGATTGTTGTATGTTAAAAACAGTTTGTCACATATAGTCTAGTGTACTTTTAATTAACATCTTGTAAGTTTTAATGATATAAAGTATCTCACCAATTGTGTGAGGAGGCCATGATGTTCATTTGTACTTAGTTTGAGCTACAACATAAAACTACATGCCTCCATCATCTTTTACATTCTCATTTTGGTCAGTTATTATTCTTTTTATTCTCATGAAATATCAAACTAAGCACCTTATCCCCCTCTTTTACCCTTATACCATCAATTTCTTAAACTATTGTTCACTTCTGTACATGAAGATCTAGGTCTCGTGTTAAACTGGCAACTTATTTGTGTCATTTACCATTCACACTTAACACGCGCACACACCACATGCATTGTCTTGGCATGCTATGGATAGGGTGGAGCCAACATTGAGACAATGAGACATGTGGAAAGATATAGGAAACCCACATTGATGTTACTAGCTTAAGATCATTTATTTGTTCTGTTGGATGGGTGTCAAGAGGATGGGGGGGCAATCCTCAAGTGGCCTTGTAGCAGTTTGTTATTTTCAATTATTTGGAAAAGGGCTAAAAGCAGAAGACAGTCCACAAGTACTTGAATTTGGCAGCCTTGTGGCTTCTAAGTGTTTATAATTTCATGGAGACCATAAAACCCGTAGCTTGTGACATTGTCTTCTTACCTATGGACCATTAAAAGCAGAGGCATATTTTAGGTTAAAAAAGTGAAGACAGAAGAGAACCTTAGTAGGGCTTGAAAATTCTGTCATTCATTGGCCACTAGAATTGTTCAAAATATCCATTCTTTTTTTCCTCATTTATTTTAGCTGGACCAAGAAAATAAGAACTTGTATGTCGTAAATCCAATGGGGATATGGGTGTGAAAGTTACATGCAGATGTCACAAGGCCACTGATTTAACAAGTAAGAAACCCTATGACAATATGGAGAATTTTGTTTTGTTATTTTATAAACAATCTTTTCAGAGGTGATTTTAGTCGTTCTCACTTGAAAATATTATTAACTCAAGATTTTTGAAACATTTCTCTTCTTGCTCTTCCATTCTCACTAGCATTTTGATGTAACTCCTTTGGCATAAAATCTTATGCGTTTAGTTAGTAGATGGCTGCATTCTAGATGTATAAGACAATTTCAATCAATCAAAACTTGGCATATGTCCACTTTTCATGTGTAGACCATCTTTTGTAACTAACTCGCTTTCAGTCCTCTTTGATTTCTACAATGAGGGAAAATGAACAGGAACTTTCTTCTTCCCTCTCTAATTCAATTATCTGGATGCTCTTTTATTTTCAGTGTCCTTTAGAAAAGTTTGGGTTGGTTAAAAGTTTAGAGGAGCAAGTGCTAGCTGAGAAATCTAAATCAGTAACCAATTTATGTATCGCCTTCGACTTTCATATTTGAATATTCAAGTTAGTAACTCGGAAGAATCCTTTAATAAAGAGGTTTCTAATGATACATGATCTTCATGATTTGTTTGGTAAACAAAATGATATTCGCAAAATCAACCCACCCAACCCCATCTCCAAAATGAAATATCATACCAAACAATAGTTAAAGCAAATGCTTGTTAAGTTGAGAGAGTGACATAAAGTGAAGGAAGGTGTGATTGTAGGAAAGAGTGACAGCCTGGTTAAATGGACCCTTTCCTAATAATCATTTTCTCTATTAACCCCACATAAAACAAACATATTACATCAATTCCTGCAAACTATTTGCTTAATTTGTGGACCCATTTTTTTCGTTATGTCCGGAGTAATTCATGGAAAACCATTGTTCTTTTTCTCTAATTTCTTACTTTCTGAATTCATAATTTTTTACTCCTGCCCAAGTTGACTTTGTACTGGAGCAAATCTCCTCTTCGTCGATTTGATGCCTAAGAATCTTCTATGAGGGTAAAAAAGTCATAAAACTTTTTCTTTTTCTTTTCAGAGGTGGGGTGGGGGTGTTATTCATCATTTTTATTTATTTTAAATAATTAATTAATAAGAGTAAAGACAATCGTTAGAATATTCGCAGGCAGGATTAAGCATGTTCGGTTAAGCATATATAAAAATATAAAAGTTACTTTTAGTTAATTAAATTCTTTAGATAAGTTACTTTCAAAAAAGTTAACCCTCTTCTTTTTCATTTTGAAGTAAAGAGTGGTTGTGAAACGCAAGTTCAAGGTTGGAAACATTACTTATCCTAAAAGTGCATGTAAAGATATATACTCCACGTTTAACCTATACGCAATTTTTTCTTCTCTCTATTTTTTTTTTCCTCGAGTAGGCCAAATATAGAATTTTGACTAACAGGGAGTTTTAAGGTTTTTTTTTTTTTTTTTTTTATCTGTGAACATATAGAGAGTTTTAAGTTGATTTGAACATCTTATGTTATGTCGGTGATATATATATTAATGTTAAACAGTTTATCTAAAACTTTAGAAATTCAACAACATTTTCAACATTGATTTCTTTTTTATACTTTAGTTTTGTTGAGCTTTTTTGACACAACTGAAATATATATAATTTTTTTTTTTTGGGATAAAAAAGGGAGACAAGGGAGAGGAGAGAAATTAGAGGAATGATGGATGTGGTTCGAACCCAGATTTTCTGTCAGGAAACTTGAGCATCTAACTGCTATAACACAATTTGAACCACCTAAATATATCTCTATTATGTAAAGAGGTTTCCTCTTATCTTAATATACTGTAATATTCAAGCACATTTTAGAGGTTTTGTTACAAAACTTCCTACCCCATGTAGTTTGCATTGATGTACGCCACATGAATTTGAAATACACATAGCGTGTATCAATGCATGCCACAAGGAGTATAAGGTTTTGGAACAAAATCTCCGAGAGGTGCTTAAACATTTTCATTTTAAGATAATAATGATGAATTGGGGAAAAAGGGCAATCAAACTAATTTGGAAAATATATCTTAGAGAAATAGAAAATCGAGATAGTGAGTTCAAAAAGAAAAATGAAAAAAGAAAATAAAGAGAGTGAACGTATCCTATTTTATTTTATAAAAGATTTCTTAAAGACTTCCTTACAAATAATACGACTGTTTCTTCTCAGAGATGAACTTAAGGTTTTCTGCGGCCTTTAATGAAAAGGTTGTCTATCTTGGAATATCTCTACACATCTCCATTCCACTACTTTTATTATTCCACTTATCCTTTCAGTCTTTCTCCTCATTTATTTCTATAGTGGATGGGATTTGGCAAGTCTTTTCTATTGTCCAATAATGTCCCAAAATCGAATTTTTTCCCCAACATTCAAAAAAAGAAGGAAGAAAAAATAGAAATCACATAGATGAAAAAACGTCATTGGCCCACACATATACTCAAAGATCTCTAAGTAATATAGATAGACATTTCATGTCAATCTCAATATCAAAAATGAAATCACCAAAAAAAGTACAAAGAGTACCCTGTCGAGAACAAAAATAAGAAGACTTAAATAAGATTAAAAGTAATTTCAAATTTGTGAGAAAGATAATTACTTTCTATATCACTAATTGAGCTACAATCGAAGAATGAAGAAAAACTACGCCATTCGATTGACTAAAAGCTCACCCCTCTTTGGGACTAAGGACGTGGTCGAACCATCATTCCAGAATTTGCGGTTTGGTACATTTCACCTTGTGTGCTAAAAAAAAGTTGCTAAGACGACATATAACTAAAATACACTATTCAATCAGGACGAATACAAGGTGACACAGCTAAAACTTTTACTTTTTCAGCCAAGTAAGGACTTCACCATTGCCAACCTGGGAACACAAGCTTCCCTTTTACACTGTTTCAAAAGGGTACCAAAACGAAAGTTATTGTTTAATGCACACATAGCCCAAATACTATATATTTACAGTAAATTAAGTGTTTTTTGAAAGTGACTTTGGATTCCAGCTAATCTTATGTGTATAATTCTTCTCCTCCTTAATTTTCTTAATCAAAAAGATGAATTTGATAGACAATTTGTCCCCACCAACAGCTGGTAACAGATAAGAATCCAACCCTTACAAGTCACTTGATTTATGGTTAAAATGTTGTTATTTTAAGACCCCACAACAAATTCTTCCATGAATATGACATTTGTGAAAGAAATGGATCCTTAGACTGTTTACAGCTTAATCTTACCGTATACTTGTTTCTTTCGCTGTTTATTCAAAGTTTGTTTTCTTCTCACGCTCAAAATTTTAAAATTTAAAATTTTCATCAGTAAATAAACAAAACTCCTTTATTTTATTTTAACTTTTAGTCAGTTTTATGAAAATATATTTGACCAAGATTCCAGTTCAGCCGGAAAAACTCGGAACCAACCCGAAAATTGGTTTGGTTGGCCTAGCAAACTGGATGCAAAAGAAGTTGCCCGGTCACCAGTAAAAACTGCAAAAAACTTTCTTGAACTCTTATTTTCTGAATAATGTTATTTATCTAGACTGGAGACCGTGTGCGTTATTGGCCAATATATAGTTGTCATATCTTTATTGGTCAATGAATAAATGAAGACCTCCATGTATTTATGTATATCAACTCATTCTCCAATGAAATAACACTAATTAGAATGAAGACCGGTCTCAGTCTAGATCAATAGCATCAGTCTTATTTTTTACTTTTAATCAGTGTTGTAAAACCTTATAAAACAAATTTTGTAAGATAGGCCTTAGTTCAACCGATTTTGGGGGAGAACTGGGTGCGTTCTCCTTAAATTGTTTCACAATATATACTGATTCTTCCTTTTTGGGGTTATTATTGGTCCCGAGTTTACGGAATAAGTCTTAATCATCGTATTTATTTTTAATAAATATAATGGAGAGTTAGATCACGCTTTTGCTTATAATTGACCCTCCATACCACCTAATTGTTTACACGCACGCAGACAAAATGGAAATTTCATTATAGATAACGGGAGCAGAAATCATGCAAAGAAAGAGGAATGGAAGAAATAATATGGTAAAATTTTTAATATTTAAAGGAAATATGAAAAAAAAAAAAAACAAGGTTGAAATAATAGGTTACAAGAGAAATATCTCTCTCATCAAACACACTTTTTACCTTGCTAAAAAGAAAAAGTTACAGTGGACCTCAGAGTCTTTAGCACCATCTGGTGCAACATATTAGTTCTTGATTCTACAATGGGAAGAGTAAAAATTTTCCAAAGAATCATTTACGGAAGTGATTATCAAATACAGAACAATAGTCGAAGAGGAAAACATTCTCTTCCTTGGATTCAATTATCAAATGTTTTTCGAGCTACAAGTTCTCAGTATATACAGAAGCCTCTCTCACTCGGGGCCTCAAATGAATATAGTTAACGGTGCTGACAAATGTTGATCATTGCTCAACTTTCATTTGAGCTGAGGGGAGAATCCCTGCATTAGAACCAAGATTAAGACATCAGATTCTCAATCCTATACAAATAACGCGCCTAATAATCTATTATCCGAGATAATGCTTACTAACCATGAAAATTTTGGGTGTCATTTTGGCCAAATCCCATTTGAACAAGGCTGTGGAGATCATCCTCCCAGAATGTTGAAACCTAAAGAATAAGCCGATAAGCATTCTTAATTAACCTCATAAGAACTAAATCGAACCCCTTTTTCTTCTTTTTCAATTTGAATATCTCATTACCTGAGAAACAGGTTCACTAACATTCTCCATTGGAGGCATCTGAATGCCTTGATTTCGATTAATAGGAGCTTTAGAATGATTCCCTGGGAACGGCATTTCTGTTCCATTAGGAATGAGATTGTTCAAGTGTTGCCCTGGTTGAGATTGGAAAGGATAGGCATCTGATGCATATAAGTTTTGTAGCAAAGATCCCCGAGAAGCGAACAGCTGGAATTGATAAAAGAATGGAAGATCATTAATCACTTGAAAATTCAAGTTCTACTCTTGCATTTTGGAAGGTATTTGAAATGTTTCTTACATCCTTGGACATCAGAGCTTCCATGTTGAAGTCCATCCTCGGATTAATAGTAGCCAATTTCATTGAAAGAAACTACATGATTAAAAGACAATTAAAAACATCAGCAAATTTTCTAGTTTATATACTGTTAACTAATACCCAAACTAACCCCAGAGGATTGTTTATACCTCAACTTGCCGTTGTAAAGATTGAACGTAGTTTATGATCTCGTCAAGCATTACAGCCTTTCCGGTCACCTAAGAATAACGAACAAAACAGAGGCATGAGTTCTGAATTCCGCATGTAATTTTTTTTTTTTTTTTGGGTCTAAATGTAGCTCTCATTAGCATTTTGTCAAATACCTTATTGCAGCCGGGGACAAGATCTTGTAAGAACTTCATCCTTTCGCTGATCTTCTCTCGTCGAACCTGTCCAAAAGGAAGATTGTCACTAATGACACGATAAACTGGAATCATTAGCCGAACAAATTCTGTAAATTCTTACCCTTTCAGCAAGACTGTGTGCATCTGTGGCCTGCCCCCTTCTAGCCCTAACATGAATATAGTCCTTTGGAGGCTCAGGAGGCTTTGCATTTTCCCTTGATTGTTTCTGTTTTCCATTTCCAGTGGCTTTGTTAGTTTCATTTGTATCTGCGTTTTTTGCAGCATCTTTTTCAACTGAACTTTCATCGTCTGACTTGCTTCTTTTTGCATTTGATTCACTGTTTTCTGACGCAACCTGCATTGAATTAATCAAATGTTAATCTACTTGAGTTTCCAAAATCACGAGTTCAAAACCCCCAAATTCTTGAAAGGAATTAGCTTACATTGACATCTTTTGCAGGGATTTCTTTAGCCTTTCCCCTGGGAGCTGATTTCCTCTTTCTTGACTTTGAATTTTCCCCAACTGGGATCTGCTCAGAAACTGAAGAATTCTCCCTGGAGTCCCCAAATTCTGTTTTTTCAGGGGTTGAAGATCTCGAATACCTGCCAAATCTACTATCAGAAGCTGAAATTCCTTCATGAACTGGGACATTCTTGGTTTCTTGAACTCCCAGTGGAGATCCAGAAATCTTCATGTACTGGTTACTAGGAACTCTTGAGAGATTACCAGAATCCACTTTAGGCACCAATCTATGAGGCCATTCAGATTCATTGTTCAACCCAAGCTTAGCAAAACAAGAAAATCTTGCTGCCCTTTCCGCGAAACCAGGATCAGTTGTAAACGGCGCAAAACTAGGAAAATTTGGCAAATGATTTCCAGGGATTTGTAAATTCCCCCGGATTTGGTTATCCATCATTGACAGGTTAACCTTTGGAGGAGAATTCAGTGGGGTGCTGTAGCATGAAGTGTTAGTACTTCCATTTCCAGGCTGAGGGGAAATATCCCCTGAATTACATATGCTTCCCAGTCTACCAATCAGCTCCCTTATCACAATATTCTCCCCACCATTGTTTCCAGTGGCATTCGAGGCCACCGGAGAAGAAACCATGGAACTTAATGCAGATTCAAAAGGATCATTTTGATCCATTGAATTTTCCCAGCTGGGATTCCCAAAGAAATTCTGAAATTGTTCTGACCCACAATTCAGAAACATGTTTTCCTTCTCCATTTCCACAAAACTTGCAGAAGTTATCAGAAATATCAGTAAAGGAAGCAAGAAATCTTTCCAGAGTGAAGTGGTGCGCTACTTTTGGAACAAATAAGAAAAACAAAAAGTGAAACAAAAGCTGAGGTTGGAAGGAGAAAAGGTGACAGAAGATGGTTATGATGAGAGGGAAAAAGAAGCGGAGAGGAAGAGAAAAAGTGAGAGAGAAATGGAGGAAAGTGAATAGGAAGCAAGAAAGATAAGAAAAGAAATGTCTGTTTGACCTTTTTTAAATGGTGCGCTATCAGCTCTGTAGAATACAAATATTTCTTCTGTACGTATACATTTATATGGGCTACGTAATAATTATACACACAAATCTAAGCCCGTAATGGGCGGGTTTTAGAGGCAATGACGGGCCTTAAACGTCGAACTATCTAACGTTTCTTT
>CAVNYN010253111.1:0-66743 GCA_963692815.1 Nyctanthes arbor-tristis
TAGATAATTTTTTTAGTAATTTTGGAGCAAAAGATGTGTAGCAATCTATGGGATGATTCTTTAAAAGAGATATTACCCCGTTCTTTCCTTAATGGATAACTAAATGGCCCCGTGTAGTTTTCTAATGGTTAAATGAGTTCACGGGAATGATTCGCAGAGTTATGTAGGCTTTCTTGCAATTTGAAGTACAAGACATATAACAATCCACGAAATGATTTCTCAAAAGAGATATTGCCCCAATTCGTTTCTTACTGGATATGTAATTAGCCCCGTGTAATTTTTTAATGTTTAGACGAGTACAACGGAATGATTCACACCCTTAGACAGTTTTACTAACTATTTTAAGTATGAGATGAATAACTATCAACGGAATGATTCCTCAAAAGAGACATAGCCCCGTTCTTACATTAATAGACAAGTAAATATCCCCGTGTAGTTTTCTGATAGTTAGATGAGTTCAACGGAATGATTCACGGTGTTAGATAGGTTTTCTCACAATTTGAAGGACAAGACTTGTAACAATCCACGGAATGATTCTTTAAACGAGATATTAACATGTTCGTTCATGAACGGATAAGCAAATTGCCCCTTGTAGTTTTCTATTGGCTACATAAGTACAACGAAATGATTCATGATCTTTGATAATTTTTCTAGCAATTTGGTGTACAAGATGTGTAACTATCCGCGGAATGATTCTTTAAAAGAGATATTGACCTGTTTGTTCCTTAGCGGATAAGTAAATTGCCCAGTGTTGTATTCTAAAGGTCAGATGAGTACAACGGAATGTTTCACGATCTTAGATAATTTTTTTAGTAATTTTGGAGTACAAGATGTGTAACAATCTATGGAATGATTCTTTAAAAGAGATATTACCCCGTTCTTTCCTTAATGGATGACTAAATGGCCCCGTGTAGTTTTCTAATGGTTAGATGAGTTCACAGGAATGATTCGCGGAGTTATGTAGGTTTTCTCGCAATTTGAAGTGCAAGACATGTAACAATCCATTAAATGATTTCTCAGAAGAGAAATTGCCCCCATTCGTTTCTTACTGGATATGTAATTAGCCCTGTGTAGTTTTTTAATGTTTAGACGAGTATAACGAAATGATTCACACCCTTAGATAGTTTTACTAGCTATTTTAAGTACGAGATGAATAACTATCAACGGAATAATTCCTCAAAAGAGACATAGCCCCCGTTCTTAGCTTAATGGATAAGTAAATAGCCCCATGTAGTTTTCTGATAGTTAGATAAGTTCAACATAGGTTTTCTCACTATTTGAAATACCAGACTTGTAACAATCCACGGAATGAATCTTTAAAAGCGATATTGACCTGTTCATTCCTTGACGGATAAGTAAATTGCCCCTTGTAGTTTTCTATTGGCTAGATGAGTACAACGGAATGATTCGAGATCTTTGATAGTTTTTCTAGTAATTTGGTACACTAAGACGTGTAACTATCCACGGAATGATTCTTTAAAAGAGATATTACCCCTTCTTTCCTTAATGGATAAGTAAATGACCCCGTGTAGTTTTCTAATTGTTAGATGAGTTCAAGGGAATGATTCGTGGAGTTATATAGGCTATCTCACAATTTGAAGTACAACACATGTGACAATCTACGAAATGATTCCTCAGAAGAGATATTGCCCCAATCGTTTCTTACTGGATATGTAATTCGGCCTGTGTAATATTCTAATGTTTAGATGAGTACAACGGAATGATTTACACCCATAGATAGTTTTACTAGGTATTTTAAGTACAAGATGAATAACTATCAAAGGAATGATTCATCAAAAGAGACATAGCCCCGTTCTTAGCTTAATGGACAAGTAAATAGCCCCGTGTAATTTTCTGAGAGTTAGATGAGTTCAACAAAATGATTCACGGAGTTAGACATGTTTTCTCACTATTTGAAGTACAAGACTTGTAACAATCCATGGAATGATTCTTTAAAAGAGATATTGACATGTTCGTTCCTTAGCGGATAAGTAAATTGCCCCGTGTAGTTTTCTAATGGTTAGATGAGTACGACGGAATGATTCACGAACTTAGATAATTTTTTTAGTAATTTTGGAGTACAAGATGTGTAACTATCTATGGACTGATTTTTTAAATGAGATATTACCCCGTTCTTTCCTTAATGGATAAGTAAATGGCCCCGTGTAGTTTTCTAATGGTTAGATGAGTTCACGGGAATGATTCGTGGAGTTATATAAGCTTTCTTGCAATTTGAAGTACAAGACATGTAACAATCCAAGAAATGATTTCTCAGAAGGGATATTGCCCCTATTCGTTTCTTACTGGATATGTAATTAGCCCCGTGTAATTTTCTAATGTTAGACGAGTACAACGGAATGATTCACACACTTAGATAGTTTTACTAGCTATTTTAAGTGCGAGATGAATAACTATCAACGAAATGATTCCTCAAAAGAGACATAGCCCCATTCTCAGGTTAATGGACAAGTAATGCTATTCATTTGAGATGGTGTCGGACCAGTTCCCATTGTTCGGACATGTCTATGACCTTCAAGTTCCATAAGTTCATCAAATATTTCATTTCTTTTCTCCACAGAATTATGCTCCTTCTTAGGTAAATCATCTAATAGCTCACCAAATGCTCACTATAGAAAATGAACAAGTTGAAGTAAATAAACTATAGGAATCATTAATCAAAATGACTTTACTTATCTACTAACTTACCATCCGATCTCAATAGTCATGAGGTCCTTAGGATTTCCAAATTTATCAGTCCTTATTTCAATGTAGACACACAATTTATTGGTAGGTTTCCCAACTTATTCCATCTATTAAAAGATCCATTCAAACACAAAGTTCATTGGGGTAATTGGAAAGCAAATTTCTAACACATAAGTTCTTAAACAGTCACCACTCTCAAATTTTATTATACACGTACTTCATCCCATACAAAGTCCTTCGTATGTTGAGGAATTAATCCCTATGACTGTTATGTTAGTGGTAGTCGCACTCCATTACGAGGCAAAGTTCCCAGGTAAGATACAAATTTGTTTCCAGTGTCGCCTACAGGTTGCATACTTATGAACATATGGATAGTGATCCATTAACTCACCATGAAAGGCATTATTTGCCTATGATGATCCTTCTTCAAATAGATATTCTTCATCATTGTCCCGCAACCTGTAATTTACTCTATTCCTTTGTGGTACATTTCTGGTAGACATGCTTGTCTTCCAAAAATAAAACAAAACAGGCAATAGAACTACAATATCAACTTAATTACTCATTTTACTCAAAAACAGATAATGAAAATTTAAATGACTAGAGACTAAATTTTTGGACATGAACAAGGCAGCAAAAGCTCAAATTGCTACCTGGAATTTCTCATTTTTTTGCCTTCAAATAGACATTTTTACAACTTCAGGAACCCCAACTCCTTCAAACATACAAGCTGAACAAAAATAAATTGAATTTATCTAAAGTCGTCACTACAAAAAAGTGAGTATAAATTACCACCTTGAACATTTGCATCAACCATGGTCCCTTTTATCCCTGCTCTATCCCAACCAATTTCATTGTCTTTAGCAAAACAATCATTCTGATCCAGCACCTAATCCCTACAAGGTTTAGCCTCATGTAACTCAAACTTATCTCTTCTTGCCATCTGCTCAACCACATGCCAATTTGCCTCTATAGGATCTGCAACATAGTAAACTTGTAATGCTCAAAACTGCATCTCAACACACCTCCAGCAGCCACCTTATTTAGTCCTAAAAATCTTCCATCAATATTCAACCTAAGATAATTTTGTATAGGCTTTGTCCACTTCACAACCAAGTATTTCCAAGCAATCCCATTCTTAATATATTTACCAAACAACTTCAACAAATTGAGAAGTTATGTACCTTAATTATTCTCACAAAACTCATCTTTTTCTCCCTCATTCTTAGATTAATTAACCAATGATTTAGTTTTTTTTTAAGTCAACCAATGATTTAGTTAATTGGCAGTTTAGTGGCCGTTTCCCCCTTTTATATATAGGTTGATCACTGACGAGGTGTTTGAGAGTTGAAATGGAGTAAACACTCCATTTCCTCTCCTTCTTTTGAAACTAAATAGTTCTTTACTTCTCTTCTATTGTTAAAATTGCAGGAAGAAAACATGTTTAATTTTGTCTCTAAAGATCGTCATGAAGGACAACGATGATGAGATTTTAGTGAATAATAGACTATTGAAGTGATTTTCCATTAGCATTGTGTCTCATGAACTAGTAATTCTCTCTTATCCTAACTTCCTTACGCCTAATTAATCTATGTTTCAGTTTTATATGAAGTTGCTTTAAGTCTTTAGATATACTATGAAGTTGGCATTATCAAGCTTATAATTGTCACACCGTTAAACTAACTTAATTTTTGTTACAAACAAATTGTGTTCTTCATATTCAACCCAGCACTTGTCTCTAGCAATTTAGCCGAAACAATAACATATAAAGGCATGGTTCAAATTTAAGCTTCTCTTCCTTGTTATACTTGTACTATATATTATTTCCTTCCACTTATTCTCATTCCCCTTCTACATATATAACTTTTGATCATGACATTGTTCACTTGTAGGTGGTTCCTACCATATCATTATAACATTCATCATTGGTTTAGCTCTTAGATGGGCGGTCACTAAAATTACAAAACCATCACCACATCTCCAGGGACTTCTTCTAGTTGTTGTGCTGTAGGTATAAGCAATTAAGAATAAAACCAATAACAACAAAAATTAAGATAGTGAAGAATAATGGTTTTTGCATTCCATATCTTTGAGTGCTTCTCTTTCTCTTCTTTTGCTGAATTAACTTGTTTAAAATTCACATATTTCTTGTGGCTCTTTGTTTTAGAGTACTTTTTTTTAGCTCTGCCAATAAGTCTGAATTTAAAAGGTAAGTAAACATATAGAAGGATTAAGTAGAAAATTGGAAATAAGCACACTCCAGAGAACAAACTGAATGAAGATAGAGGGCTTGTACTTCTGAAAAGCATGAACTACTAATCATATCATTGAATTTTACCAAATATTATCATATACCATAGTGAGACCCAAACCGCAATTAGTTGAACTTGTTTCTCACTATACGTCCTAATGTACTAAATCAAATTCTCTTGATTATTATTTTTTTCAATGCAAATAGCTTGTGGATCTAATGCATCCTTCAGATTTTTCTCACATTTTTATTTTGATGCAATTCCAGCTTTTTTCACCAAAGAAACCAAAAAAACAAATAAAGGAATGCAATAAGTTTAGAATAAAGTCCACCAATATCATATGGGACTTATAGAGCCCTAGAAATTGAGTGCTAGATGGAAGGAGAGGAGCAGCATCGAACAATAAAGGGTTAGTCCATAAACCCATTAAAAATTATAACCAAAAAAGAACAAAAAATTGGCAAGAAAGTTTACCTAAATAATGAACGAACAACAATGAGAATAATCAACAACATGACTACTTGACTGGCCCATTTGGTAAGTAGACTGGTGTATTGATGATAACCGGTTTAAAATTGGTCATGAGATTTAATGTAGTCCACATGTGGCTACTTGCGCCTGTATCTAGTATCCAAGAACCATACTCTAAATCCCCTAACATAATAAAAGCATAATGATAATTGTCAATAGTTTTCTTACCAACAAAGTTTCAGTCATGTACCTAGCAACTTCTTGCTGAATTATGCTTGTCATGTCAGCAGGCTGCATTCCTTTCATCCCTTGTTCCACACTGTTATCTATATCATAGCCTAGTGGTATGTCAGCCATGTTAGCCATTGATTTCCATTTCTGATCCTTCAATTTATTGTACCAATCGGGGTACCCATGAACTTTGAAGCACTCACTTATCTCATGCCTATGTGCCTTGCAAATTTCACAATAAAGCTTAGCCTTCTCCTCTTTTGTTCTTCTCTATCCAGACTATTTTAACTACTTGCTCCTTTAATGAAATTGCCTCTATTCCAATTGTTTGAACTACCTTCACCCTTGCCATAGTTACCTGTTCCATATCCCTGTATACCACTCATCATCGTTGCATTCTCAAGTGACTTAGGAAATGCTTCATAAACCTTTCTCTACTTTTCAACCTTCAACACCATGGAATAAGCCCTATTTAAGATGGGCAAAGGTTCTATAATCAAGATTTGACTTTTAACATTATCAAATGTGTCATTCAACTCAATGAGAAATTGAATCAATTTCTCATTCATGCCAATATCCATCATTTCCTTTGCTACTCCACTTGTGTAGGTAGGCACCACTTGTGCAGGTAGGCACCACTTGTGCAGGTAGGCAGTGGCATTAAGCTCCCATACTCATCCCAAAGCATCTTTAACTTAGTAAAATACACAATCACAGAATTACTTCCTTGCTGCATACTAGCTATCACTCTTCTCAATTGATATATCATCAGCCCATTGCACTCACCAAACCTTTGTTCTAAATCCTACTACAATTCACAGCTGAACCAGCATACAAGAAAGCGTCTGCAATGTCCTTCGACATTGAGTTTAAGCACTACTAAATTACCATACAATCTACTTTCTTCCATTGTTCATAATTAGGAGAATCCTCATTTTTTCCATAAACCCCAATTCACAATAAACCCCAATTTACAATAAACCCCAACTACTGCAATTCACAATAAACCCCAATTTTGTCTTAGCTCCTAGGGCAATTCTCATAGAACAATGCCAAGACTGAAAATTTATACCTATAAGGAGATTTGTGGGAAACACTATTCCAGGATGATCAGAACCGTGTAGATGCAGTGGATCATCATCACGACTTTGATTTTGCACCTGATCGTTATTCCTCACATCGCGATCCATCTCAGTATCTGTTCCTGGTTGTTTTACTCCTCCTCCGACCACCACATTCCATGCGGTATTTCCTCTATCAACCATGAAGCAAGCTCACCAGAATCTCACCGCTTTGACACCATGAGCAATTGTAGAATAATTGAACAATCTAGAGAGAGGAAATTGATCTCGTAACTAACTCATCAAAAGACTCTGCTTTCAGCCTATATACAAAACCCGGCTACTTGATCTAACTAAGCAATTACATGTGGATAGATGAAATGACAAAAGTAACACTATCTAACTAACAGACAAAAATAGCACTAACTACTCTAGCTTAAATACAAATTATTTATTCTTCAGTTCTGTATATGGGACTTTCTCTAAGCAATGCATAAAGAATTATAGAAGAATGAAAAGTTTGATATTTTATTAGTGACTCTCTATAAGATATCTTAATTCATGGTGGAAAATAAAGAAATTTTGCATATGGGATTTTCTCTAAACATTGCATAAAGAACTATAGAAGAATGATGAGTTTGGTTCTTGCATTCTTTTAAGGCTTCCTTAATAGATTAATGCAGATGTGAAGGGTCTAGGAAGCACATATTGTCTCTATTGTAAGTGGCTAGAATGGTATTATTTTAAAAGGAAGAATCTATTGATTATTTTAAAATCCCACATAGTTCCATTTCCTAGAGAGGAGGAAGGAAGAGGGAGGGAGGGAGGAGGGAGAGAGAGGGAGAGAGAGAGAGAGTGATGGATGTGGGTTAATTTCACAATTCAAATTCAATGGTGGGTATATTTATGCACAATGGAACTCTCTAACTTCTTACATTTTGCTTTTCTATTTCCTTCTTTGGGTACAATCTCCCCGCTGCATCATATTTTGTTTTCTGTTTCATTGTCTAATTTTTCTTTCCCAAACCCACTCCATAGGTTGCTTTAGACATTTTTCTATTACTAGAAAAGTTCAACTATGAAAACAAAGTCAGGACTAAACTGGAGCAAGAATTCTTCATTTGAAGATGAAGCGAATATTGAGAGGAAAAAGAAGGTTTGATAAGTAGATAATTTGATAAGAAGGTATGGCTTTGTATATGACATTTTACTTTTTTATCATTGTTGACTTGTGGTGATGTCTTTGTATATTGTTTATTTACTCACTACATGTTGCTTGCAGCCCATGTGTAAAGCAACTCTACATTTTAGCTCCCTCATGTATAAATCACAATCCTCAGTCAATTACTCAATTGAATAGAAACTTAGAATATATATTTGGTACTGTTGACCTCAAAATTTGTCATTCGTGCCAACAAACAAAGAAGATGATAAATAACAAAATCGAGTTAGACTTGTATAGAACTTTTGAGAGTGCTTTTACATAGACCAAATCCGCATGGGGCGTATCATTATCTCCACATTGAATAGAACGTTTCTCCTCTATCTCCTTTATTTTTATGAGTAAAAATCGAGGACATGGAGAGAGAAGGATGATGAGCTAAAAGGTTTAAGTTTTCTGCTCTTTTTTTAGAGTTGTAGAGAGTTATTGGAGAGAAAGATCTAGAGAGGAAAAAAGATCCCAAATAGAGAGAGTTTCTTCCCCTTTTATCAAAGAAAATGAGAGAGAGAGAGAGAGATATGGGTTTCACGCGGAAGTGTCTCAAAGTGGCCCCCACTTGGATGACAATCTTTCCTTAGCCATTAAGTCTTAGGTAATCCGATCTTCCAATCCTTTTATTTTGTACTTGTTTATTATTTAGAGCACTTTTTTGGCAAAATGCCGGAAATGGACCTTCACGATTATCTTGGCTCATTCTAATCCTCAATCCCACGTGTACTTTGACTTGTCAACCCGTTGATTCTTGAATTGACTATCCTTAGCTTTGACACTCCCAAGTCTAGAGTCGAGGGTACATTGGGTTCAGACCTTGCATTTCAAAACTTGCTAGTGAACTAAATCATGCAACAGGAGACCGACCTCTTCTATCTTTGTTAAGTTCATCAAGCTTGATAAAGGTTAGAGCAATTGGCACGACCCTTAGAAGTCGAGCTCCATTCTGTATGCCCAGCCTCATTTGGTTAGGTGGGTATACTTTGACGAGCTCTTCCGATCTTGAAGAATGCTTTATTCACATAGCTCTTTTAGCTATATAAAATGATGAGGTTACGAGCCGGACATATCGAGTTTAGGTCATCGATTGGTTCCACCAATAGCCCTTTGACCAATTTAGTGGACTTTCCCTTGGGTGGCATTACCTTTAGGTTTCCAAGTCAGCAATGAGTTGACTTGACGATCAGGTCATAGCCTTTAGACCTACTACTTATCATCCTGACCTTTAGTTCGTTCAGTCGATGAGCCATGTAACTTGTAGAGGTGGGACTTAAACTTTGGGTTATCTAGTCTTTAGCTAGATGTACTAACCCTAAAAGTCGTCAAAGTCATCAAGCCTGCAGACCAACGATTGACATTTAGGCCTGTAAGGGGAATGATGCAACCTTTAAGTCCTAGGCCTGTAGCTTAGTGACCTAGTGTTCGGGCCCACATCTCAATGTCAGCCTTTATATTACTTCAGCTGCAACAATATGCCTTGACCTTTAAGACTTCTTAAGGTCATTGTGTCAGACAACTATTGATCAGTGGAAAGTGATCGTCAACACGCCACTTAGGCAACTGGAGACCAGCCTAAATTGATCGTCAGCGCACCAACTTTGGGGGCTGGAGATCAATTGAAACTGAACGTCAACGCGCTACGTCAGGCTGATGGAGATCTGCCTAAATTGATTGTCAACGTACCAACCAAGGCGGCTGGAAATCAAAAGAAAGTGATCGTCAGCGCGCTATGTCAGACGGCCGGAGATCAGCCTAAATTGATTGTCAGCACACCAACTAAGGCGACTGGAAATTAAAGGAAAGAGATCATTGCGCCACGTCAGGTGGCTGGAGACCAGCCTAAATTGATCGTCAGAGCACCAACTCTGGAGGCTGGAGATCAATCAAAAGTGATTGTCAGGCCGATGGAGATCAGCATAAATTGATCTTCAGTGCACTAACTAAAGCGATTGGAAATCAAAAGAAAGTGATCATCAGCGCGCCATATACGGCGGCTGGAGATCAGCCTAAATTGATCGTCAGCGCACTAACTCCGGGGGCTGGAGGTCAATTGAAAGTGAACGTCAGCGCGCCACGTCAAGTGGCTAGAGATCAGCCTAAATTGATCGTCAGCATACCAACTCGAGGGGCTGGAGATCAATCGAAAGTGATCATCAGCGCACCACTTAGGGGGCTGGAGGTTAGTATAAATTGATCGTCAGCGCACCAACTCCAGGGGCTAGAGATTAATCAAAAGTGATCGTCAAAACACCAGTCAAGGGGCTGGAGATCAGCATAAATTGATCGTCAACGCACGAACTCCGGGGGCTGGAGATCAATCGAAAATGATCGTCAATGCGCCACGTCAGGCGGCTAGAGACCAATGTTTATAGACCTAAAGCTCATCGTGCTAGACTGCTGTAGGTAAACATGAAAATAATCTCTTGATCATCGTATAAAAAGATAGGGCATACCTTAAGGAGATCCCATCCCCAATGTTTACCCCTGAAAGTGCTTTTCAGCCTCCTTTTTATATCAGGCTCGAAAGTTTGGTTTACCTGGGGCGTCAGCTGGAGTGTTGGCCCACTTGGAACGCCACCTCATGTGTGTCGTTTACTCTCTTAGAGCGCGTGGGCTCACTTGGAACGTTGGCTAGAGCACTTGGCCCACTTGGGGCGCCAGCTCGCGTGTGCCGTTTGTTCACCTGGGGCTTGTAAGCTTGGTTGGAACGTCAGCTGGAGCGCTAGCCGGCTTGGGACGCCAGCTCGCATGGGCCGTTTGTTCTCTTCGAGCTTGCAAGCTCACTTGGAACGTTGGCCAGAGCGCTGGCTTACTTGAGCACTAGCTCTTATATGCTAACCTCAGGAGCTGACCTTTAGGCCCTCCACCATAGGTGCTGACCTTAGGAATAGACTTTGAAGTTCTCGACCTTAGAAGAGACCTTATGAGCTGACCTCGGGAGCTAACTTTCACGTCCTCGACCTCAAGAGCATCCTAGGGAGCTAACATTCTGGTCTTCAACCTTATGAGCTGACCTCAGGAGCTAACTTTCAGGTCCTCGACCTTATGAGCTGACCTCGGGAGGTAACTTTTAGGTCCTCGACCTTATGAACTAACCTAGAGAGCTAACTTTTAGGTCTTCGACGTGAGGAGCTGTCCTTAGGAGCTAATTTTCAGGCCCTCGACCTTAGGAGTGACTTTATGAGCTGACCTCGGGAGCTAACTGTCAGGTCCTCGACCTTAGGAGCTGACCTCGGGAGGTAACTTTCAGGTCCTCGACCTTAGGAACTGTCCTTGGGAGCTAACCTTCAGGTCCTCGACCTTAGGAACTGTCCTTGGGAGCTAACCTTCAGGTCCTCAACCTTAGGAGCTGACCTTGGGAGCTAATTTTCAGGTCCCTAGACCTTACGAGCTGACCTTGGGAGCTAACCTTCAAGTCCCCGACCTAAGGAGCTGACCCCAAAAGCTGACTTTTAGGTCCCCGACGTTATGAGATGGTCTCCAGGTACTCGACCTTAGAAGCGACCTTATGAGCTGACCTTGGGAGCTAACTTTCAAGTTCTCGACCTTAGGAGCTGACCTTGGGAGCTAGCCTTCAGGTCCCCGACCATAAGAGATGACTTCGGGAGCTAACCTTCAGGACCCCGACCTAAGGAGCTGACCTCAAAAGCTGACTTTTAGGTCCTTGATCTTATGAGCTGGTATCCAGAGTTAACTTTCAGGTCCTCGACCTCAGGAGCAACCTTATAAACTGACCTCAGGAGCTAACTTTCAGGTCCTCGACCTTAGGAGCTGACCTCAAGAGCTAACTTTCAGGTCCTCAACCTTAGGAGCTGACCTCGGGAGTTAACTTTCAAGTCCTCGACCTTATAAGCTGACCTCGGGAGCTACCTTTCAACAGGATCTATCCTCAGGAGCTAACTTTCAGGTCTTCAAGGAGCGAACTTATGAGCTGACCTCAGGCTCTAACTTTTAGGTCCTCGACCTTATGAGCTGAGCTCGGGAGCTAACTTTCAGGTCCTTGACCTTAGGAGCTGACCTTGGGAGCTAACCTTCACGTCCCTCGACCTTAGGAGTTGACCTTGAGAGCTAACCTTCAGGTCCCCGACCTAAGGAGCCGAACTTGAAAGCTAACTTTCAGAAGCGACCTTGGTCTCTAGGTCCTCAACCTCAGGAGCTACCTTATAAGCTGATCTCGGGAGCTAACCTTCATCTATTGAAAGGTCCTCTGGTAGAAGGTGTTTACAGTGCTGCCATTATCCACCAAGGTTTTATGAATTTTGACTCCTGAAGTCGGTATAGTGATGACCAGAGCGTCATTGTGGAGGTGTAACATGCCGCAGGCATCTTCATTGATGAAGGAGAAAGAGCTAGTTCGAGTGACGGGGGTTGTGCCGTGAACAGTTGATAGCAATGCTGGGCTTCTCTCATGAGACCTCGCCTCTATCTCGTAGAACGCTCTATGCCGTGATTTTCATAGATGAGTACATGGATCTTGGCTGGACGCTGGTTCTATGGGACTTGGGCATTAAGGACTACATGGGAACGAGCTTGTCTGTCTGCCATTAGCGATTTGCTATGTGTTCACTTAGGCACCCCCGGTCAATTCTCTTCTTGATCTCCCGCTTTAGATGCCTGCATTCGTTTGTATCATGACCCGTGCTCCTATGGTACTAGCAGTACTTGGACTGATCTGCATCCTTCAAAGATTTCTTTATGGACTTTGCCTTGGGTAAAATTGGATCACTCGGTAGGAGGTTGAAGATGTGCTCAACAGAGGCATTGAGTTTGGTGAATGTCCTAGAGGAGCTGGATGGCTTTCTAGTTTAATTTAAAAGTCAGATATCAAAATTAAAAGTCACATTTTTGGTTAGACTAGCAACATATTTCGAGTGTGCCAGAATTTGTTACAACTGTATTTATTTATGTTAAAAAGACGTATAATGATTATTTGACATTTACTACATACATGACCTAGAGTCAATTTCAAAAAGCCCCGTCCAATATAACTTTTTCAATTAAAAAGTCACATACGATTAAAATCATAAATTTAAACAAAATCGCGTGTTGTATAACTTTTTTTTTAGAAAGTCACATAATAATTACTTCCCATTTACTACATACGTGACTTAGAGTTAGCTGTAAAAAGTCACATTTCATATAACTTTTTCAATTAAAAGTTGAGATATATATATATACACACACTAGTCTATGTACACGCGATGCGCAAAATCTGTGTAAGTTTTGCTTATATCAGCGTTGATTTCATAAAAAGAAATAAAATATTTATTGTATTTTCTGTTGGGGGATTTAATGTATTTATAATATAACAACAATGAGTAAAAGACTTGAGTTTGAACCACACCTATTTCCCTCTAATTTCCTTGCCTTCGCAAACATACAAAGCTTTACAGACATGAACATTTCCTACAAAATTTATTCATATGCATCAAGATGAAAATAACGTCATATCATATGAGGGAAACAATTTTTGGGCAACCAAGGGGAATAGAAAAGCAAAAAGGGGTTTAAAATGAAAAGCTAAAAAAATGATTTTGCAGCAAGCTAAGAAGACAGAGGGAGCCATTCCGCATAATTATTATTACTATTGGTATATAAACATTTGTAGCAGAGTTTACCATGGATAGCAAAATGCCACAAGGATCTCTGACTTAATTCTTCCACATCTTACAATATATGAACAGAAGAAACCAAACATCATCTGCAGCCACCCACATTATTAGTTCCGATAGTAGACTATAGCTCCAAAAGTTAGGATCCTAGAAATGAGTAAATATCATCAAAAGACAGAAATATCTAGAATGTGGGCATTGTCACTTAGTGAAAGTAGGATTCCATACTCGATATCAACAATAAAAAGTGCAAACAACCCAGGGGTCTTATATGGTTTTGACCTCCTAACTCCAGTTATAAAATTGATTACCCATCCCCTTGTACACATCTATTGTTCTTCAACAAACTCTTCGAAGGATCTATAGAGATAAACATGTAAAATTATCTTTGTCACTTTAAATCAAATAGGAAAGATTTTCATAGTCCCTGCAAATTGCTTCTCAGGATATTTCAGGATGTAATAAGAACCTTGAGCTTAAAGATACTACTCTATCAGTAATTTTTTTCAACTATGTGGCAAGAAATTTCAATTTTTAATGAGTTCCAGGGTAAAGGAATATGATGTGTAATATAGTTAATTATTTGCTTACACCATACATATACCTCCCATTAGACAAAGATCATAGATTAAACCATATTTGTTTTCTGAACTTAGATGAAATGAAATACTTTCATAAATGGAATACTAAGAACAAACTAAAACCAACCTACCCGAGAAGAATGTGAAGTTCTTCCTTCTCAACATATGATGATACCTGAAAATACATTTTAAAATCAATGCATCAAGGTGGCCCTCAACATAACAAATTGACTTCACAGCATTTGGAACAAAATACACTAACAAAAATCATACATTGGAACGATTTCCTAAAAAGTTAAGCTTATTCACCCTTTGCATTTCTTTGCTGCAATAAGAAAAAAAAAAATTTTTGACAGCTACATGTTTACAATCTCAATGAAGTAATACAATGAAGAGATGAATTTCATGTTACATGCCTAGCATACAGTTAGTAACAACAATGTGGAGATTCTAGAAAAACTATAATTAATGAATAATTCAAACCAAAAGATATACTCGTGTAAGAATAAGAACTAGAGAGGCACAGATTTTCTTGGGTGGAATATAGGAGGAAGAACTTCAATACGACCATACGATCCATACTCATCCAAATTTTTAACTCAAGCAGCAATTTTTTAACCGTTACTGTTAGTTTTTAATTATGTATACATATACCTATATCCAAATAATTGCTCGATATGCTAAATGCTATCGGGGCATTTAACTATTTCCATCAGTAGCGAGGCATTTATCCATACAATCCATGCACATAGTAACTCAAGTAGCAATTTTTTAACCCTTTTCGTCAGTTTTTTTAATTATGTTTATATACCTATCTCCAAATAATTGCTCGATATGGTGAATGCCATTGAGGGAAAAACTTCACTTGCGGACCAAAGAATTTTTAATCACTTCTGTCCACAACTTTATGAATCGTTTAACTCTCCATTAGGTTGATTAGACACGACACTTTTTTAAATTTTGATTTATTTAAATTTTAGAGAAAAATTATATGGTAGCAAGATTTCAGTCAAATGCTTAGGAGATCTTTCATATTGATTTACTAATATCATTTAGGATTGTACTGATGTCATTCGTCTTATTGCAAAGCGTCTTAGTCACTATAAGAATATAAAATGTCTTTTTTAATCCTAGTAGTTCCAGTTTTGTTTCAGATATCCATTCATAATATTCAAGATTCATGAATTGAGTAAATGGCACTACAAATAACAAAAAACCTGTTGCAGGCTAGTGAATCTAAAATGGGGAGTCGACCCAGGCCTTTGCAATGATGTATATGAAGTCAATGTCATAACTATTTGTGTTAAGTATGAGAGGAATTCTAAAATTAGAAATTGTAATGGCCCGATATTCTTCCTTCAGAGTATTTTATTGTTAACAAAACTAAGTTATCAAGGATTCTCATTAGTTTAATTATCCTTATTTCTCATAAAGCAATCCCTTGAATTCAAGCCTTGTGTTGAAATATCCGAGTAAAAACCATTTATTTTATTGTAATGAATTATTATTTCACAAGCATCTCTATATGCTCAATGAGAAAAATATAGACTACGAAACATATGTAACAAAAGCTTAATGTCAATAAGGTAATGATTTTCTGAACCGACTCCTTGCTATGCTATTATTGCAATCTCTTTCATATAATCAGATACAAAATGACATTTCATAAGAAAAAGAAAAAGTGGAACAGAACATATTTACCTTCCTCTATTAACAACCACATTGTTCATTTCTCTTACTCCACGGCATGCCCTACAAAGTCCTGTGGGAATTGAATGCAAAAGCACTGGTCATCACATCAAACAAGCATCAAAAGGACATTTCTTAAACCATTGAACAAAGCAAACAGATTTGATCACTATTATGATTGCAGTCTATTCTTTCGTGTCTTTTTAGACAATTCCTAGAACTCTAATTGACATTATTATTTTTCTTACAATAACATAGTTTGTAAGAATAAGAGGAAATTTAAAAGTATAATGCAGAAGTAAAAATTAAATTTACAAGGTCATTTTTAAATTTAATAATAATAAAACCAACGAAAAGAAATCAGAAAAAAGAAATAGAACTGCAAAAAAACGTATTGCATAGCTATTCATTCCTAAATTGTTAATGTGTACTTAAAAATGTAAAGAACGCACAAAATTTAATTGAAAATTAATTCTTAAATTATAGGAAGAAAATCTGGCTTTTCTACTTTTCCCGGTCTGTAGAAATCAAAAAACCATAGTACACAGTAAAAAATCACAACTCCCACAAAACCGCAAAAAGTTAGATTTAGATATTCAAAAAAATAAATAGGAATAAGAAATGAAAATTTCAAAAACTAGATGACAAAAGCAAAATATATCTAGAAATTTTAAAGCATAAATTAAACTGAAAGTCAACTTACAAATTTTAGGAAGAAAAATTAGGGTTTTCTATTTTGTCACATTTGTTCTTCACTCTTCTTCTTGACCGTCACCTCACTATTTCACTGGTCCAAAATTTGCTACAAAAAATGAGTAATAGAAACTGGGGATGTCCATCTAAATTGTGGGTTCTCTTCAAAGAAATCGAATGGATGCTCCACGCTCTAAAGAAATTATGGAAAAATACGAGAGAAATTAATCCATAAATTTGTCAACGCAAATAGACGGCACAAAAGAAACTGAAAGCACAAACGATTCCTTTAATTTCTTTAATTTAACTTCTATCAAACTTTATCCAAGTTACGCACAGCTATCTCAAAACTACACAACAACGGGCCCGTTCTCCAATGATCATATCCTTGAACAAAAACCTCAATTGCATAAGAAAAAAAATGAAAAGAAGAAGAAGAAGAAATGCAAAGCAAGTAATAAATAAAAAGGAATGTTAAACTAATATCTCCAGAGAGAAAGATCCAGAGGGAAGGGATTGCATATTGAAAAAGGGAATGCAATCCTCTAAAAATTATGGAGAGAAAGAATGGACAGACAAAGGCAAAGAAGAATGGGGGATTGCATATTGGAAGACATAAGAGGAGAGGGAGTGAAAACCCTCTGGCGCAAAATAAGTAGATCAGCTGGGCAGTGTACACAGAGGAAAGGTAGTTGCGTACAAAAAAGAATATAGCCAAAAAAAGGGAAGTGAACGACGATGCCCCATGAATGATGAGACGACAATGGACCCCTAACCAACTCATTTATATATTGTTAGATATATATATATATATATATAGAGGTTAAAATCTTAGATTTGCACAAAAATAAAGTGTCACGTAACTTTTTGTTTTAAAAAGTCGCATAATAATTATTTGACATTTACTAAAAAGTGACTTAGAGTAATTTGTAAAAAGTCACGTTCTATGTAACTTTTTCAATTAAAAAATCGCATACATACTAAAATTAAAGATTTAATGACAAATCACGTGCTGTGTAACTTTATATTTCAAAAAGTCGCCTATAATTATTTGGGATTTGCTATATACATGACTTATTAAAAAAATTCTCAATACATGTAACTTTTTCAATTAAAAATTCCCATAATGATTATTTGGTATTTACTACAAACGTGATTTAAAGTCAATTGCAAAAAGTCATAATACATGTAACTTTTTCAATTAAAAAGTCGCATAATGATTCTTTGGCATTTACTATAGATGTGATTTAAAGTCAAGTTGTAAAAAATCACAAATATAACTCATTTTAAGATATAGCTAAATAAGTTTCACTGGTGTGGTAGTTGAGCAGTTTCACCGGTATAAACCACCGACTTTCAATGTTCGAGCAGGTGCCCCAGCTATTGAGGAATGGCTAAGGGCCTTGGAACAGATTTTCAAGCTTATCGCCTGCTCCAATGCTCAGAAAGTGATTTGCGCTGCTTTTATGCTCGTCAAAGATACAGGTCACTAGTGGGAATCATATCGGCATACCAAGACTAAGGCTTAGCGTCATGGTCAAACTTGGGAAGGATTTAAGGAGTTAATAACTCAAAAATATTTCCCGAAATCTTTCCGTGATAGGAAGGAGATAAAGTTCCTTCTACTCGAGCAGGGGAATATATCGATAGAAGAGTATGAAAGAAAGTTTGAGCAATTGTCTCAATTTGCAACCCATCTTTTGGATACGGATACAAGTAAAGCTAGGAGGTTTGAAAGGGGATCACGCCCTAAAATAGGAAGCATTATGCTTGGATTGAGGCTCACCACATATGCGGAAGTGATAGAGCGAGCACAAGAGATATCTTCTTGCTTAAACCTAGAGCAGTCCACCTAAAAGCCCATAGATACATCAGGAAAAAGAAAATGGGATGGTCAGGACAAGGGAAAGGAACAGTATCAGAATAAGAAAGGGAGGACAGAAGGAAAGACTAAGGGAAAGAAAGAATTTGATGCACCTAAGAGTAAGCCTCTATGCTTGAACTGTGGGAAGCATCACCATGGAGAGTGCCTACTTGGAAAAAGAGTTTGCTTCAGATGCAAAAAATCAAGGCATATGGCTAGAGAATGCCCGGAGTATAAAGGAAAGGCACAGGAAAAGAGAGCAAAAGCCCAAGTATTTGCTCTAACGCAACAGGAGGCAGAAGAGGATCCAGATGCGATCACATGTATTTTATCAGTTTTCAGCATACTTGCTATTGTTTTGTTTGATTATGGTACAACAAATTCATTCATATCTGTTAATTTTCACTCTAAGACTGGGAATGCATGTTATAAAGTAAATGTGGCCCTAGAGGTTAGTATACCTTCAGGTGAAACTATTAGTACTAACCAAATATCTAAGGGTGTAAAGTTAGAAATTGATGGGTATAACCTAGAGGCTGATCCGTATTTAATAAGTATGAAAGATTTTGATATAATATTACGAATGGACTGACTTAGTCATAATTATGCAACTATCAAGTGTTACAAAAGGGAGAAACTTTTTTGGAAACTAGAAGAATATGAGTTCTCCCTTTTCGGAGCGAAGGCATAGAAAATGATAGGAAAGGGTAATAGCCAAGGGTACTTAGTAAGTGTTGTAAGTACACAGCCAACTGAGTTAACAGCGGCTGATGTACCTATTGTGCGTGGCTTTATTGATGTGTTTCCTGAGGATCTACCCGGCGTTCCACTGGATCGACAAGTAGAGCTCACCATCGACTTGGTACCTAGTGCAGCACCTGTACCCAAGGCACCATATAGAATGGCGCCAAAACAGTTGTAGGAGTTGAAGGTGCAACTACAAGAGCTATTGGATAAAGGTTTTATCCGACCAAGTGTGTCATCTTGGAGAGCTCATGTGCTATTTGTGAAAAAGAAAGATGGGTCAATGAGGATGTTCATTGACTACAGGGAGCTGAACCAACTTACGATTAAGAATAAGTATCCTTTTCCAAGGATAGAGAACTTGTTTGATCAATTGAGAGGTGCTAGTGTTTTCTCCAAAATTGATTTAAGATCGGGCTATCATCAGCTGAAAGTTAAGGACTTGATGAACAGTGTATTCCACCCATACTTAGATCAGCTTGTGATAGTCTTCATAGATGATATTCTTGTTTATTCAAGAAGCAAAGAGCAACATGAAGAACAACTGAGTGCTATTCTGGATGTTCTTTGAAAGGAGAAGATGTATGTCAAATTCAAAAAGTGTGAATTCTGGCTAAATTAGATTGCTTTTCTGGGTCATGTTGTTACTGCCCAAGGAATTGAGGTTGATCCTGCCAAAGTTGAAGCAGTGTCCAATTGGAATACACCGACGAATGCGAATGAGGTTCGTAGTTTCTTGGGTTTAGCATGTTATTATAGAAGATTTATTGAAGGATTTTCAAAGATCGCAGAGCCAATGACTCAGTTAACAAGAAAAGGTATAAAGTTTTATTGGACAGAAAAGTGTGAGGAAAGCTTGCAAGAGTTGAAGTGGAAGTTGATTTCTACACCAGTACTATCTATTCCAGAAGATACAAAGGGATTTGTGATATACAGTGATGCTTCAAAACAAGGATTGGGTTGCGTTTTGATGCAACATGGCAAAGTGATTGGCTATACATCAAGGCCATTGAAACCGCATGAGCTAAATTACCCTTGCATGACTTGGAGCTGGCAGTGGTAATACATGCATTAAAGATATGGAGACATTATTTGTATGGTGGAAAGTGTGAAATCTATATAGACCATAAGAGCCTCAAATACTTCTTCATACAAAAAGAGTTAAACATGAGATAGGGACGGGGGTTAGAACTAGTCAAAGACTATGACTGCACTATCCACTGCCATCCTAGTAAAGCTAATGTTGTAGCAGATGTGCTTAGTAGAAAGAGTAATGGACAACCAGCCGCTCCAACTAGTCAAGAGCAGCTAGTTAGAGATTTTGAGAATATGAAATTGAAGTCATATATCCCTATCCCACTGCAACAATATTGGCTACCTTGGTAATTCGACCTTCTATCAGGAACAAAATCAGATAATCTCATAGTAGGGATGCAGACAAATTCCTATGAAAAAGGAAAACCCGAGCATTAGCTTAGAATATCAAAGGTTTCCAAATCTTGTCTGATGGCACCTTATTATATGAAGGACGACTTTGTGTGCCTAAATATGAGGCTTTGAAAAGAGAATGAAGCTCACTGTACACCATCTTCGGCATACCCAGGTGGTACGAAAATGTATCATGATTTGCAGAAGGTGTATTGGTAAAGAAATATAAAGAGGTCAATCGGTTTATTCGTTGAGAAGTACATGATTTGTCAGCAGGTCAAAGCTGAACATCAACGCCCGTTAGGACTATTGAATCCATTGGAAATCCCGAAGTGGAAGTAGGAGCACATAGCCATCGATTTTATAGTCAGACTCCCAAGATCACCTAGAGGTCATCAAGCAACTTTCTGCCTGTTAGGATAACTTTCAGCTTGGAACAATTTGTTCAGTTGTATGTATGGGAAATTGTGAGACTACAAAGGGTACCAGTTTCAACAGTGTTAGATAGAGACAGCAGATTTACATCTAAATTCTGGAGAAGCTTACACGAAGCCATGGGAACGAAACTGAAGTTTAGTATAGCATATCATCCGCAAACAGACGGTCAGTCAGAACGTACCAATTAGATTTTGGATGATATGTTAAGGGTATGTGTGCTAGACCTTGGTGGAGATTGGGAAAAGAATCTGCCATTGGTCGAATTTGCATATAATAATATCTACCAGTCAACGATTTGTATGGCACCCTATGAAGCTCTCTATGGAAGAAAGTGTAAATCGTCTGTTCATTGGGAAGAAGTCAGAGAAAGGAGAGTTTTAGGTCCGGCGTTAATCGATAAGACAGTAAAGGATATCTAGAAAATTAAAGAGAGGATCAAACAAGCTCAATCGAGATAAAAGTCATATGTAGACAAGATGAGAAAAGATTTGCATTTTGAGGTTGGTGAGAAGGTTTTCTTGAAGGTAGCACCTATGAGGGGTGTTGTAAGGTTCGGAAAGAAGGGAAAGCTTAGGCCAAGATTTATTGGACCTTTCGAAATACTCAAAAGAATTGGTGAAGTGGCCTACACATTAGCCCTACCGCCAGAAATGTCAGTAGTACATAATCTTTTCATATTTCTATGTTGAGGAAATACATCTACAACCCAAGTCATATTATCAACTATGCAACACTAGATGTCAAAGAGGACATGACTTATGAGGAGACACATATGGCCATACTTGATCGAAAAGTACACAATTTGAGGAACAATCAGATTCTCTTAGTAAAGGTCCAATGGAGCAGACACAGTAAAGAGAAAGCAACTTGGGAAAGAGAAAGGGACATGATAGACAAATGCCCATAATTATAAAACTAGTAATTTTAATTTCAAGGACGAAACTTAATTTAAGTGGGGGTGGTTGTAGTGACCAGGATTTTTATAAAACCAATTTTTATAATGCATGGCGTCTCTACAACTACTCGTGCACTTTTAACATTTATATTTTTCTAGTACACTTGTCTGGCTAATTTAAATAAATAATGGGCACCAAATTATTTAATTTATTCAATCATAAATTTTATATTTAAAAGTAAATCAAATTCTAAATTTAGAATAATCCAAAATATTTAACGAATATAATAATTAACTTAATCGACCATATTTTGGCAAAAGAAAATAATGCTAAACATGGAGTTTACCAAATTAATTAATTAAACCCAAATATTTTGAATAAACCTTTAGCCCGCAAAATAAATTAACTAAAGCCTGGCCATAACAAATCTCAATTCTGCTACCCATCAAACTCTAGTTCTTATATATATAAGACACAATTTTTTTGACCTACTCCAATACCCACGAAACTAGCTTTTAGCCGAACTCCTTCCCCACAGTAAGTTTTATTTTTCCAATTCTCTCTCTTTCCAGCAAATATGAGCTATATTGTATAGGTTTTCTTGTTCACCCTATATCATTCATTCGTGATCCCACGTCAACACCATGCATAAATATATATATATGTGTGTGTGTGTGTGTGCGCATACGCATGAAGTCCATATGTTATTCATAAATCTATTGTTCCATAAACATCAAAATATATGTATATATGGATACATATATATATATATATGTAGTTCACGCAAAACCGATAGGGTTTGGGAGACCTGTTTCACAAATCTTTTTTTCGAGTCACTACACACGCACCAATGACTTTGCCTTATCATGTAGAACTTGAAAATATAGTTTTCTTGGCCGGAAACCCACCGGTTTGCCAGAAAATATCAACTTTCGTTCCGTGCTTCCGACACAAAGTGTCACCGTTCATGATTTTGAGGGTACAGTTGGGTTGCCCTCGAAGTGGTGAACATTTTCATATATATATGGCGAAGAATTCATACATCAAGAATTACTTTTTAGTTTTCCTTTAAATTCCAAGAAAAGCTACTGTGTCATTTCAGCCAGGGAATTCTTTTGTAAATTTGACAAAATTCATTATTTATTTTGTTGGTCCCCCAGTTCTAGTAATATATAAATTAGTCCTCTGATTTTCTTAAACGACATTGCCGGTCATCTAACTTTCTGTACCTTATCACTTAACCCAACAGCTTCTGAAATATGTTATTCAACTCTAATTCTTTAGGAGTTCCTCGACTTAAGTTCTAATAACTTATCAGAAATTTTAACTTAGTCCCTATAACTTTAAAAAGTAATAATTTAACCTATTAAATTTCACTAATAGATAATTCACTTATCACAACTTTTTCATGAAGTTTAATTGAACTCTTAAAGTACATAATATGCACCAAGACATTAATTCAAGTGTTCTAAAATATTTACTATAATTTATTTTGCTAGACGAGGTGCGGTGACACTTTGAAGTTCAAGAAACTTCACATCCACTCATTTTTCAAGGAATTTTCAAGACTTTACGCTCTTCCGATCTTTTTATTATGCAACGTGGTTATATTTTCCATGTCTTTTCCTTTTATACAATTTTAATTGTGTTTAAATTTCCAATAGTTGCCAGAGATCGTAAATAGGTCCAAGGTCAAAATCAAGCCTTTGGGAAAGCCACAGTGCAAGTTTAATAACTGTGCACATGAATTTACTGTCAGGGGCCGTAAATAGGTCAGAGATCAAAATTAGGCCCTTGGGGTTGTCCCACAATACAGTTTCCAATAGTTTGCTATAGTATGATTTTTACACGATGGAGATTACATGTTTGGTTTTGATGTGAATTGTTGCATACCGCACTAAGTGTAGTCATTATACTCACCTCATTTCTAAAACATTTCAAGTTGAGGAGCTGGTGTAGGCGGAGTAGAAAGCCGGTAGAACATTATTTAGTTTTCAATTTATTTTGATGAAATTTTTAGTAATTGAAGTTATTTTTGGATTATATTTTAAATATTGATTTTCTTTTCCGCACTTGGAGTTATGGAGTAATGTCATTTTTTGCGCTCCTTCTGTGGAGGGACCCCCTGATTCCCCAATAACATGAGGCTAGGGAGAGTAATACTCTCCCTAGAAATTTTCATTTTTTTGAAAAAAAAAAATTTAGCGCGTTCTTTGTTTCAATAAATTTTAATTGTTGAGGAAATTTAGACTTTAATAGCGTGTCAGTTTTACCCAAAAATTAGGGCGTTACAAATTTAATAAAACAAGACGTTAATCTTGACAAAAATATGCTCCCACTACCTACACATGGACTTAAAAATATGTCATTGTTACTCTGTAACGCCCCAATTTTCAGGTAAAACTGAAATGCTACTAAAGTCTAATTTTCTTCAAAAATTAAAATTTATTTAAATAAAGAACGCGCTAATTTTTTTTCAAAAAAATGACATAACTCCATAACTTCAAGTGCGGAAAACTGGAAGCGTCAATTTATTTAAATCCAAGCAATTAAAGATGAGTTATTGACTTAACATCTAATACCAGGAAAATAAGTATCTAAAATATAATCCAAAAATAACGATCTCAATCACTAAAAATTTCATCAAAATAAATTGGAAAAATAAATAATGTTTTGTCCGCTCTCTGCTCCGCCTACACCAGCTCCTCAACGTGAAATATTTTAGAAATGGGGTGAGTATAACGAGTACACTCAGTGACCTATTTTTGCACACTGGTAATTTGACAAAGCAGAAGTGTGGGCCCCTTTAGATGGGGTGATTGTGATAGCCTCATTCCACATCGCTTGGGTAGAGAAAGTGAGACCAATTTATAAGTTAATAGACCCAATCCAACTGACATGAGGCCTTTTGGGTAGGACCTAAGAGCAAAACCGTGCGGGCTAGGTCTAAAGTGGACAATATCATGTCAAAGTGGAGTGGGTCGTCACAGATGGTATCAAAGCAAAGCCCAACCAGAAGTATGGCCAACGAGGACGCTGGACCTTCTTAAGTGGGGTGATTGTGACAGTCTCAATCCCACATCGCTTAGGTAGAGAAAGTGAGAACAACTTATAAGTTAAGAGACTTACTCCAACTGGTATGAGGCTTTTTTGGTAGAACCCAAGAGCAAACCATGTGGGCTTGGTCCAAAGCAGACAATATCATGTGAAAATGAAGCGGGTTGCTATAGATGGTATCAGAGCAAAGCCTAACCGGAAGTATGGCAAACAAGGACGTTGGGCTCCCTTAAGTAGGGTGACAACCTCAATTCCACATCGCTTAGGTAGAAAAAGTGAGACTAGTTTATAAGTTAAGAGACCCATTCTAACTGATATAAGGCCTTTCGGGTGGAAGCCCAAAAGTAAAACTGTGCGGGCTAGGCCCAAAGAGGACAATATTATGAGCGGGTCATCACAGATAGCATCAGAGCAGAGCCCAACTAGAAGTGTGGCCAACGAGAACGTTGGGCCCCCTTAGGTGGGGTGATTGTGACAGCTTCAATCCTACACCGCTTAGGTAGAGAAAAAGATACCAGTTCTTAAATTAAGAGATCCACTCCAGCTAACATGAGGTCTTTTGGATGAGAATCCAATAGCAAAATCGTGCGGGCTAGGTCCAAAGCGAACAATATCATGTCAAAGTGGAGCGAGTCATTGCAGATAGCATCAAAGTAGAGCCCAACCAGAAGTGAGACCATCGAGGATGTTGGGCCCCACTTAAGTGGGGTGATTGTCACAGCCTCAATCCCACATCATTTGGGTAGAAAAAAGGAGACCAGTTCTTAAATTAAAGGATCCACTCCAACTAACATGAGGCCTTTTTGGGTGAGAACCCGAGAGCAAAACCATGTGGTCTAGGCCCAAAGCAGACAATATTATGTCAATTGGAGCGGGTCATTACGGATGGTATCATAATAAAACCCAACTACAAGTGTGGCCAATGAGGACGTTGAGCCCTCTTAAGTGGGGTGATTATGGCAGCCTCAATCCCACATCCCTTGGATAGAGAAAGTGAGACCAACTAATAAGTTAATAGACTTACTCTAACTGGCATGAAGCTTTTTAGGTAGAATTGAAGAGTAAAACCGTGTGGGCTTGGCCTAAAGTGGATAATATCATGTCAAAGTAGAGCATGTTATTACAGATGGTACCAAAGCAGTGCCTAACTAGAAATGTGGCCAATGAGGACGTTGGGCCCCCTTAGGTAGGGTGATTATCATAGTCTCAGTGCCACATCGCTTGGTTAGAGAAAGTAAGATTATTTATAAGTTAAGAGACTCACTCCAACTGATATGAGGCCTTTTGGGTGAGAGCCTAAGAGCAAAACTGTTGGGGCTAGGCCTAAGCAGATAATATCATGTCAAAATGGAGCAGGTCATTACATTTTCTGCCTATAAATTGAGGCCCCCAAAACATCACAAAAAAAAAGAGTTGCAATGCAGCTCCAAAATTTGTCAAGGGGGAGGGAGGGTGGCTCACCCCCATTTGGTTTATTGATAGGGGGTGCACCCCCAATAATATTGGGGCTCGGCCCCTCAACTAAGGGGTGCGCCCCTATGCATTTCATAGGAGTGCACCCCCTACCCCTTAGGAGATTGTACTCATTTTAATATAGGCGTGTTTTGTCTCACCCTTTATGTTGTTCGCGCATGATTTTAATGGCGGAACAAATAATTTGTCTATTTACAATATGGAATTAAGATTGGAAAGGAGTATGAGATTCACGACTTGGTAAGTATTTAATTTCAGTTAATTACTAGATTATCATCTGTGCATTGCACGGGAAGATATCAAATCAAATTATATATAATATTAGTACGAAATGTTAAGTAATATACGATTAGCCGCATTGAACTACAATGTTTTGATTATTTTGTTATTAATTATAATTATTATGTGCCTACTGGATATGAAATGTTTTTAAGTAACCTTAGTAGGAATTGCAAATATATATATATATCAAACCCGATACCCACGGGTACCTGATCTTATTAAGAGGGGAATACCCGACAAAACGGGTAACTAGGTTGGAGATGAGAAAAAGAAAACCGTCCGAACTTTACAATGAGCCAGGAAAGTTTATGATAATTTTTATCCGTACCCGGCTAGTTTAACTCCTAACAAAAATAAAAATATTTACTAAAATGTGCTCTTCCGATCTTTTGAAAAGTAAAGTTATGATATAATTTATCAATAAAGCTTAATAATTTCAATTGCAATTTTAGTGTTTATAATAGTATTCATTAAACAAAAAATGAAAATAAAAATATATAAGTATAAATAAATTGGCCCATTAATGATTAATATGAATTACCCGTACCAGCCGGTCCTCGACCACTCCCCGATTTAAGTGGGAATGGGCAAAAGATTTTCAATAGGTTGGGTAACGGGTGTAGCATACCCGATCTCGACTTGGCCCATTGTTATTCTTATACCTTAATAAATTAAACATTTCATTTTTCTCCATGACTAAACAGTGGTGGAAATTTTGTAAACTCTGAAATGTTGATTAAAGCATATTTATTATATACAAAAGAGGTAACCTCTTTTTTTTGGGACGAAAGAGGTAACCTATTAACAATTCGATTTAAAAGCATATAAAAATAATTAAAAATTAATGCAAAAATAGATATATACATATATTAAAAAATTTTGAACAAAAAATTAAAAAAAACTTTGAATATAGATTAATCCAGCAAAATATGTAAGAAAATAAGATACATCTAGTATAGAAATCTTGAATTTGAAAACCCAACCGTCGATTAGCAAAAGATAATAATAAATCATAAATGATTTGCAAAAGCTCTAGAAAGATTTTTGAAGATAAGAATAGATAAAGACCATAATTTCAAATTAATTGGGAAAAAAGGAAATATTAATCTATAGTTTACCTCAAAATTTACATCATCTAAGAAATAGTCTAAAATGACCCCACTTAAGACAGTTTTGGGGAAGAAATGTGGTAAAAGGTACTACATACTTCATTCTCTTATATATATACAGATTACCTTGTCCCAGTTAAATATTGAGGAGATAAATAAATAGGAAATCTTATATTTAACAGATATTAGAATAAGCCTAATAAAGTGTGACAGAAATTGATGGCCCGTGCAATGAAATGTTTGGAAGTGCCAAAACTACTAAAGTCCTTCGATAGCTAAGGACTGAGGTAAGTAATAGTTCAACTATAATGTAAAACAATAGTATTATGTGCTCCTATGTGACAATATTTGGTTGTCTGTCATGTCCTCTAATATTTATATGATATATTATCTTTGTTATCAGACGTGAAAGTCGGGCATGACCTACTTGGCACCATATTGAGACATATGTTGTTGAACATATGATGTGGTATGCCATATGCATACCTTTGAGAATTATGACAGAGATGAGAATATGCATGTGGTATAGTGATTGACATGAGACACCATGGAAGATGGTGTAATCCTAGTGCAGTTACATCACATTGGCATGAGGCATGTGGCATAGTGGAATATGCATGTGACATAGTGATTGACATGAGACACCATAGAAGATGGTGTAATCCTAGTACAATTACATCGCATTGTATTTGTCGTACATGTATATATACTTGTGAGTGTGGGGAGCCAGACGACCGCCGACCGGGCATATATTTTGGACTCGGTATTGAGACCCAGCTAATTTATGTTGCAGTCAGGCTTTGATTATTTGATGATATTGGTACATCCATATTGTCTCTTGAGCCGAGTTAAGACAACGACAAACACATCGAAAGATCCCGAATCGAGGTGAGACTAAGACGAACCTTTGGGCAAGGCATGTGCGCGCAGGCCTTTTGATTATGAGCTCATGCGGTGTTTTTACATGAGGGATATGGGCCCCATTTACATTGTGGTGTGCGGAATCATAATATACATATACATGCTACTACTTACTTAGTGTTAGCTCATACAGTGTTGCATTGTAAGTGTAACAATACAAGTAAGGAAGAATGGTGGCAAGTCCAAGGTGAGTAGAGAGCTATGTATAGGAATCTTGACCTTGGGCATTACGGGTCTGCCACCAGAGGCACCCTAATGGATACAAGTAAAGTATTTTTTAAAGACAGTCCTTAATCTTTCCCTGCCTGTATTAATAAGTAAACTTTATTTATCATCCGAGAAATTCTGCTTTATTAGATTACTAGTTGTTTATACCTAAGTATGAGGTCGCTGTCAATAAGCTGGCCCACTAAGCCACGTGCTGGTAAATCTTTAGCTTGGGCCCACGACCGATCATCTCATGATCTTGACGAGCTCAAGATCCCCAGGTCTCATCTCACGACCTCAAATATTCAAGTCATGAGGTCAGTTCATGATCCATTGAGTGACTTACCATATTTTCACATGCATCCCAGGAGGTTAGCTCGAGAGGTCGTAGGTCTGAGGTCGCTAAGGTTATCACACGGCTTAACAGACTTGATAAGTTGTACTGCCACTTGCAAGCCAACTTGCACACCTTATCACTTAAGACTGATGTGATGGCTGCATTTATTGTAAAGTTGGTATTTTTCTTTCCCATGCAACAACTAGCTTGTAGTTACCAAAAAAGCCTGATGCTTACTTCAGCTAGATGTACTCACCAAACTTCTCATTGGCGAAGCATTTAAAGCTTGTAATCATTACATACCAATTCTTACCCTATAAATAGGGGAAGACTCAACAGAATAAAAGACTCTCCCCTCACCTTGGCATTATCTTTGTCTTTTACACGGTAAATTCTTTCATTTACTCTCTTCACAAACTCACCAACTTCACCATAAACTTCGCATTTATTGTCCAAATCGATTCAAATACAAGTTTCCTATGTAAACAAATTCGTTTGTTTAGTCAAGGTAAAATTTGGCATCAACACTAGTATAATAATTATTATTATTATTATTATTATCATCATAAAATATATTTGAATACTTCAAAAATGAATTATCTCTGCTCTAAATTATCCTTGTCAGAAATATTATTTGAGAAAAATATTTTTCAAGTACCAAAAGTTTTTATATATTATAAGATTCAAGATTTTTTTTTCTGAGTAATATAGAAATTTTAGAATATCTGAGGGTGTTACATCATGGGTGGTATCAGAGCATGGTTTGATAAACCATGTAGACAATTCACTATACACATGTCTGATGATCCCTTGGAGTTCACCAATGAAGTAAGTGATTTTTTTTATTTATGTGCATTATTATATTTATGATGCAAATGTGCATAATTTAAAAATAATGATAATAATATAAACTGTTTAATTTTTAATAATCATGGAGTTAACCAAAACGCAAATTTGTGACGGAAGGTGTTTTGTTAATACATGTATTATTGTCATTATAATTTCAAATATTTGACGTATGCTTTCAAATAAAAGGTTATTATTTCGTTTTGATACCGATTCATTTTAATGCTCATTTGCTTTTACCAAAATAAATTTTATTTTGTTATTAGAAATATTGAGGGCACCCACTCGAGCATTACGAAAGTTTATTTTTCACTTAATACCTTTATAATATCCACAACATTCAATCGTCAATGTTAATTTTGAATTAAATAATTATTATCTTCTTGATATAAACACTCTTTAAAATAATTATTTCAAGCATTAGCTTCTAATTACATCTTTTATTTATTATGATGATAAAAAATATAGAATATTAATTTGGTTTAGCATCTCACCTCTTTTTCAAAATATTTGACGTCTTAAAAAATTTTATCCTATCATCTTTATTTAAGCGAGAAAGAAATCCAAATATTAGTTAAACCCAATTGTGCATTAAAATTTATGTTTTACTTGTTTGTGGGTAAAAGTATTTGGCCAAATATCTATAATAATTTTAATTTATCCAAATTTTTTTCCTTAAATTTAAGAAAATTTAAGAATTCATTTCTTTTATCACGACTCTTAATTAAGAAAAGAGTGACAATTTTGACAATTGACAACTTTAACGTTTCTTCTTGATTAGTTAAGTATAGTCATTTGCTAAACAACTCTATTTATATTTAAGTATCTTTTGAGTTGTGAAAATATTAAAAGATCTATAAGAAATGAATTTTCGAAATTAAAATGTTGATGATCTTCAACGTGGTTTTTGTAAATAAATAAATAAATAAATATGTTCTTTTTCAATGAAATGAGTACTTCACTTTATTTTCACGTGAGAAATTTTCAGGTGACATATCATAAAAGAATAATTGATCTAAACCTCCTTAATTGAGTTTTGTTGATTTATCCATACATAAACTTTTATTTTTCATCAATTTTTAAAGAAGAAAATGATAAGTGCATCCACTTTGATATCTTGCTCATAACGTATTATTTGAGATTATTTATTATTTGACATTTCTTTTAATTTATCAAAAGTATGAATCAACAACTTGCAACTGTTTATCTTGTTGATCTTAATGAATATACATATGCATGTAAAGCATGCATGTATATGATTGAAAAGGATGTCTATCACATGATTTCACCTTGATGTTAACATGATATCCTATGTGGTTGGGTGCCTAGTATCATGTTATCACCGAGTGAAAGTTTTGCATGTTTAACCATTATGAGATAAGTATTGCATATTTCCTATCTTGAGTAAAGATTTGGAAAAATGTGTTGAAGAAAACAATACTTGAAGATTCTGATTGATTTGCATAATACTGGAAGTCTGAAATGAATAGAGTAAACTGGATCAACGAAGAAAGTATATAGGATTTGGTATTGGACTTTTGAATTCCCCCTTATATGTTATTATGTTATGCTTTGGGGTATCTAAAATTCCACCTTGGTGGACAAATCACTAAAACCATTGATTTGTTATGAGGTTGTACTTTGATATATACAATTTGGCTAAAGGAAGAGGTGCGACAGGATATATTTAAATTAAGGATTATGTAAAGACTTCATAAGTGGGAACCATATTAATTGCCCTATCGGTTGACCATGTATTATATATAGTCATTTTGACTTGAGTTGAATGTAAAGGTATACCTATGGGTCTAACTACAGTTTAGTTTTGTGTGATCTCGTATAAAGATACTTATGATTTGGTTAATGTAAATGAAGAGGTTGACCAAAGAAAATATGCAAATAAATGGGATGATTTGATTCAAATTTAGGTTATGTCATAATAATATGATATGGGATATTAAGACTTCTTAATTCACCCATTTAGCATTAGTCATCTCAATTTAAATATTCTCTTCTCCTAGTTTTGAGAAGCATCTAAATATCTTTGGAACTTGACAGTGTTATTTCCTCCACACTCTTTGTATTAGTGCAACAAGCTCTTCTTTATTTAGCTTTCTCCATTTCTCATGTTCAACTATTGTCTTTTCAACTCCTTCTTGCAAGCCTAATAAATTTTCATAACTTGTTGTGTTTCACGATATTGTTTCTTTAGCCAATGATTTGGACATACCTTTGTAAGTTTTCATGACCTCATGCCTTGAGTATAGTTTTAATTTGAGCAAGGTTTTCCTTATCTCCAAATACTTAAGCTTCATCTTAAAATGGTTGCAAATGTGACTCCATCTTCAAAGGACTTTGATTGGTTTTTATAATCTATTTGTTGTCACTTGACTCATGCACAACATCAATTCCCTTGAGATTATGTTTAGTTTTGGTAACTAGACCTCACAGCACATTTTCTATCTTTTTCAACGCTTGCCACTTATCCATCGCTGACGCCCTCTAATATTTCTCTTCATTTGCGCAAGTAGCTCATTTTCTGTATTCTCTAGGTATGACTTTACCATCCCTAGTACATGCTAAGATGATTTTTCGTGAAACACTTCATCAGGATGTAACTTGTCAAAGAAATCACTTTCAGTTGACTCTTCACAAGACAACGTCTGGCTTTTGGTTCTCAAGCTAATCATTTGTATCAAATAGTTATAGATGTGGAAATACAACTTCAGATTCCTTTTGTACGCTTGAATTTGATCACCCCAAAGAGTTTTCTAATAATTGCATTGTATACCTCAAAGTTTCACTCTTCTTCACTCTTATAACCTATATGTCCATCATGGATTAAGATTGCCCTCCCTCAGTATTTTTTTTGAATAGAAAAACTCAATTGTAATGGCTTCTCTTACCACATGTGTTGAAGAAAGAGTCACCTAGACCTACTTAGTTACTTATCTGATTAATAATTACTCAATGTAAATTCTGTATCAATACAGCAAAGAAATACAGATAATTAACTGTAATACAGATAGTAATAAACTAATTCACAACCTGTCTAATTAACTACGAGATGATATATCTAGATCGAGTCAGAGACATAATCAACGTAAGCCAGGCAGGATATATCCTGGTCTGTAAGATGTGAACAATAACGCGTAATCTAGTGCAGAAAAATAAACACAAAATATAAATTAACACCAGAATTGTTGACGCGGAAACCCAGAAAGGGAAAAACCGTGGGTACCTTGCCATGGGACAACTAATCCACTAACACAGGTAGAGTTTAGTACAACAAAAGATAATATGTGATATCACAATATACTCTTCCGATCTACTCAAAAGGAAAACTTATAAAAGAAACTCCCTCTTTACGCCTTTTGACATGTGACAACTCCGTTGCTCGTCTTCTTTTGCTCTCTCGCTCCTCCCAAAATGTACATTAGGCTCCTAGAGATCTCCCAAACTCATCCTGGGACGCTTGAACTCCTAAACTACTTCAATCTTGAGTGGATAGTCCCTCGCACATATGTCGGTCGCCTACCAACGCACTATGAAGGGTAGCCAAGCTAAACACAACTTTAGAAGTGTATAAGCAAGTTTGCAAGAATTCAATCTCACGTGTGGCGGTGTGTTTGTTCTCTCTCCTCTCAGTTGAGCTCTTGAATATAGCAATATAGATTGGCTCGCATTCTTGATGTCTCAACCTACAAAAGAGAATACATATATATCAGATAGTCTATGAATTATTGTGCAATACAAGAATTAAAGTTACCATATACGTGTAGGAAACAAATACAAGGAAAGTAAAATATTAGTTTACCATAACGTCATAAACTTTCCTTATACAAATGGAACTTGTCATGCATACAAGTTAATCCTAGTTAAACATGGTAAGTAGAAGACTACACAAACTAGGAATCTTAGAAGTTGCTTAAATTCGAAATTCTTGGGTTTCAGGCAAGCATACACACGCCAAAAATACCTACTTGTCAACCAAGAATATTAATTTTGCATGGAATAAAAATATCACACGTAAACAAGTCATGCAAAATATGTAACAAAACTTTGACACTTAGATAAAAATTAGGAATGCCAATTTTACAAAGATTTTTGTACTAACAACATGCATACCATGAAACATTATTTACTTATATCGTCCAAACAATTCTCTTCTTATGTAGTAATCTTCTTGGGTTACTCTTGTCTCAAAACATCTTTCTATTCTTCTTTCCTTACTATAGCTAAACAATACTTCCTCTCTTCTTCTATGTTTATTGTGGCCTTGACATTTGTTCAATGGTTCTTTTTTATCAATCAACAAATTTTAAAGTGGACCTATAAGGGTTTCTCTAACCAACCTTGCATGGAGTCTATAAAACCCTTAAACTGTGAAGATGTTTCTCCTCTCATTTTAGATTCTAAGACTTCATTAATCGAATCTAATTCAGAAGTTTCACGTCAGAGAGCTTTTGCTTTATTGAAGAACGTTTTCATTGTCATCTCATTTGACTTGAGTGACGATAGCTCATTCTCAAGGAGCTGTAATGTGAGCTCATTCTTCTTTTAAAATAATGGCTAGAGCATTTCAAGTCTTCTTTCGTATACTTATGTCCATGTTGTGCTCAAATAACTTTTCCTCAATTGTTGACTTGAGTGCATACATGGCCTTTCCTGCCTTGATTTCAATTTTCACAGAGTTCTGACATCTTGTGGCCATATCACTTTTCCTATACTAATTACTAGTGGTAACACATGTGCAATGTACAGGAAGCGACACGTCCAAATCGCAATAACTCAATAAAAATTCATTAACAAAAAAAAATGGACAAAATTAGCAAAGAAAATAACACATAATCAAATATTCATTTTATTTTATATTCTTTATTTTCCATTCTATCATTTGTTTGACACTCTTGATTTGGATTTAGATAAGAGAATAATTACTTGCTACAAATTTTGGAAAACTTCTTACATAACATTTGTTGTTAAGTTTATTGGTTTCCCTTTTTCTCACAAATCAAGATCCTCAGTGTACGTTGTTAAATTTGTTGGTAGCCCCTTTTATCACAAATCAAGATCCTCAGTCTCGAACAATTCATCACCCTAGATATGTTCTTTTTATCACAAATCAAGATCCTCGGTCTCGAACAATTCATCACCCTATATATTACAACATAAACTGTCGATAAGTAAACATTGACCCTTTAAAAAGAAGTCACATGAGAGAGAGAGCGTCTTGAATTTTACTGAGAGAGAGCGAACGTCCATGGTAACAATTGAGTAATAATTAAATAAATCAATTGCACAATCTAAAAAAAATAATCCATATTTTTAGGTAATATAATTGAAATTCTAATCATCAAATACTACGTGTGATTGGTGACATTGAAACATCCGGCACTATTTAAAATTGCTCATTGCAACTTAATGTTCACAAAAAGAGATCTTAAAATGAGGTATAAACCAATTAGCCTTTTTTTATTTCTCTTGCACCCATTAATTGGGTTTATATAATTTTATATGATCCCCTTTAGCAAAATTTTTTAATTTGAAACGTCCATTTTTTCCCTTTCTATTTTATGATATAATTAGTCAATTAAATCTTATCTCGAATTTATATTCTATATATAATAATACGAAAAAAAATTTCTAAAAAAATTCTAATTTCGTGCTTCTAAATCTATCGCGACCTAAGCCACCTGATACATTTGTTTGGTAAGTTCGATAGTGCTTGAAGAAAAAGGTATAACTTTTATATATAGTGTCTGTTTTCAACCTATAATAGTGCTTCATGTCCTGCAATGTAAATCAATAAATCCCAAGAAAATATTAACAAAAGCAAAAGAACACAAAAATTCAATTTTCCATTTCATTGCATTAGTTCAAAGTACGCAATATTTGCACAAAAAGGAGAAATTAACATGAACAATTTTAAGTAGTAGGCAAATAATACCATACCCCACAACACAAAGAAAAATATCCAAAAAAGTAAGACAATGGGGAAAAATGAAAGAACAAACGAGCTAAATAATGGAAAGAATAATTAATTTTCTAGTACAACCAATACAACCCATATTAACATGAAAAAAAAAATTACGCATTCACATCAATAATGGCACATAAAAAAGTGAATTTACCATTAGTATTGATAGTGTCATTGGCAACACCAACCGAAGCTATAGCACAAAAGGGACATCTTACAATTAGTGATTTCTTATTTTCAATCTCAACCAAACTGTAAAAATCTTCCTACAAATTAAAACAAATTCTTTTAAAACTAAGAAATAAAAATAACAATTTATAAAACAAAATAGAGAATGACTACCGAATAATGAGAAAATCTTTCTTTTATGGTCAGAAATTAAAAAAAAAAAAGCATAATTAAGATTATTAAGAATTTAAAAAAATGAAAAAGAATAGCCGCTAAGTTTGAGCGGGAAAAATGAAAAATAATAGCAGTTGATCATTAAAGCATATTTGAATGCCAAACTTACATTTTTGTATCATACACATCAACAGACTGATCATTAGCATATATTTCATATCATACACATCAAACTTACATTTTTGAAATGGTAAATTCCATATTTCCATCTAGAACCACTGACTGATCATTAAAGCATATATGAATGCCAAACTTACATTTTCGTATCACACATCAATAGTAAAATATCAAGGCAACATATTTTTACATCACTACCCTCCAAGCAAACAAAGCAAATGCCAAGAAATTGTATCCAATAGTGTTGGCCATTTTCCTTCTTCCGGAATACCCTAGAGACATGCAGCGCTTCATTTTATCGAAATCCATGCCGCCGCCACCACATTATCTGTGGTCAGCAGTTGCAAATATTAATGAACAAAATTTAAATATACGGTGAACTCTCTTAGAAACTAAACACAATAAGAGAATAGATGTTAGAAGAAATAAACTAACCAATATGAGATTGTCCTTATTATCATTCAGCACTTCTATGTGAACATAAGTTGCTCCATTGCAAACCTGATCATCAAATGTGCTTAAATAGTTGGCAAACGATATCCTCAAAGAGAAAAATGCATGTAGCCATGTTCTTTTTATTAAGAAAACTTTTTATTTCATAGACAAAACAATACAGCTGAGAAAAGGGGAAATTCGTCAACCCTCTTCCAACTACAATAAAAGAAAAAAGAGGAAAAAAAGCTAATCTAAAATTTACAAAACAGCACCAGCCATGCAAAATAAGGACTGCATTAGAAGCCCAATTTCAGCATCCCATTTCAGGGAATATCAGCAGCATTAGATGAGTACCAGTAGCAAACAATTCCAACTACAAACATGCAGCATCAGCATCGCATATCAGGGAGTACCAGCAGTATCAGCAGAACATAACAACAGCCAAGAGAAGATATGCACACCAATGCCATCATAAGAAACCATGCAAACAAACCGACAAGTAGAAAAAAGCAGCATTGTTTCCAAATCAAAAGGCCAATGCCCAATTCAAGGTAGTCTTCCAGTTCAAAAAACATCAGGAAATCATTCATCACTATGCAATCAAGTAAAGCCAAAAGCTAGACATAACAAATTTTTTCCTTTTTTTCTTTCTGTCTTTTCTTTCGGAGAGGTAAATTTGCCAAAATGACTTGCAAGGATTTCTTCTTTAGAAGCATTTGATGGACCTCAATTAGCCATGTTTTTATGTGTTTAATTTGGAAGTGAGGTGTCTATAATAAATTAAATTCATCAAACTCACTTTCTTCTAGTCTAGAAGTACATACACACTTATTCACCAGTCCTATCTATCTATTTATAGTGTAAGATTATTAGGATTACTTCCTAAACAATAAATCAATATCAAAGTCACGTCCCTTATCTAAGGCATTGTCTAGAAGCTCAGCAAAATAACCTAAATATTGCATCACCCTTTGTTTGACTGAATATATTAAGAATGACGCTTTCCCCTAATTAATTTATTATTTAGAAAAAAAAGGAGATTCCATCAATGGCAAGAGTTAACCCCAGCTACATTAGTTTTAGGTCCCAAGTAATTTCAACCTCAAGCTGTTTTGGGTCTTTTCATGCATATTCCTTGAACAACCCATTTAATAGGATTATGTTATTATTTATGCCATTAAAAAATGGAAGCAATTCAACAATGTCATTACCAATTTAGACAATATCATTTCCTACAGTCAATAGTATCAAATTTAGGTATAATTCAAGTTCTTTTATTTATTTTTTCATTTCAAGTAGCGGCCAAGTATCTGAAATAAGATAAAATCTATGGATCCAAATTCAATCAAATGGTAGAATAGCACATGTCGAGGAAATTCAATTTCACCTGGGTATTAAGTTGAATTTTTTAGAATGCACTTACAAACTCCTTCAAAGACATGCACTTAAAATATCGTCAAGCCTGCTCCAAGTTGGGGAAGATCTGCAATGCAGAGGGAAAAAGTGCATTCAGAAACTAATGATGACCAAAAATCATAACTGGATATTGTGAGGTCAATAGTTTCAAGAGTATTATATAGATTTAAAAAGCAATAGGAAAAAATCTAATCGATCCATTTCATTAGTATCATAGAATGATGTAAATTATTCAAGAGGTATTTCACTTTATAATAAAGTGATCTTTGTTGCATTATTATATCCATGGCAAGAAAACATAGCAGAGTAGCAATAAATTTACTCACACACTTTTTATCTATTAAAATTAAAATTTATGACCCATTAAATATCTAGCTTAAAATAACAACTTTACAATTGCATTGTAGATATATTCATGATGGCATCAGTTGGAAATTTGTCTAATTTTTCCAAATCTTGCGGCCAAATTTCCTCACTACCAAAAGAAAACAAAAACCCTATGATACCCAAGAATTTATTAAGAAATTCAAAATTTTTGGCTTGAAAAATTTACCTTCATCTCCATCTTCCCTCTCTAATCCGAGACTCCTCGATGGGCTTTCACAAACCAACAGTTCTCTTTCTACAGATTGCGCGAAATCTCCATCGCCACCTAACCGAGAACCCTAAAGAAACAGAAATGTCTGAGAAGCTGAAAATGGCAAAAAGGACGAACCAAGCTAAAAATCAACCATAAGCATTCAAAGAGAGCACGTGACATGTGGAAAAATTGGCTTTGGGAAGTGGGAGAAATAAGTCAAACAAACTATAACACTCCAAGGAGCATAACTACCAAAGAAGGGAATTAAAGGCATCGGTGGAAATGCTTATACTTACAAAATTAAAAAATAATCACAAATGAAAAAGAAAACGTACAGTGGAAGCTTGCTTCAGGAGGAAAACAGAAGTGGAGCCCATTGCAGCTCAGCTGCTTTAAAGTATAGTATAGATATAGATTTCTTACAAGTTTTTACCTTGAAAATATAACTCATAAGGTGGAAAGAAAAAAATATTTGGGATAATATCTTTATGTGATGATAATGAATTTTAAGTTCAAATATTGGATCCAGTGTAAAATGGAATGTATTTTCCAAAATCACAATATAATCCATGTATCAGTACTAATACGAGAAAGTTACAAGATCATTATTAAAAATATTATCAATAGTTTTCATATGAATGGTAATATGATTATTTCAATAATCATCAATAATGTTAATAGTAATCTTAGATATGTACAGAATTTGACGGTTAAAGTATTTTGGGTACTTTTCATACTCTTATTATATATGTTTGAAATGAATAATCCATTAGTAAATTATATTAATAGAAGGTTAGATCTTTGATTCCATACCTTGATGGGTATATGAAATATATGAACTCTCTGAAGGGTAAATTTAGTTGCTAACTAAACTGGAGATAAGTTGATACTACAAGAGACACATGATAAAATGGTTGATAGGGTCCTTATATTGGGTTTATATGTAATTTTTGGGTATCAACAACTTAAGTTTTGTTGGGACCTTTTAGGTTAATCAATCAACTGTTTGGTGATTTTAATTGATAAGGAGATCCAATCATAAGGTATATAGATTGCCATGAGAAATTATTGTAAATGTTGATATTAACTACCAATCATTCATTTAATTGGGATTGTACTTTGGCTAAATAAAAATTCTAAGCGAGTGTGAGATTTAGGTTATGGCTGATAATTATCATATACATGTAGGGGATCGAGGAAGAGATAATATGGAAATGTGATGATGTTAATAAATTTGGGAAACTAAAAGATTATGTACTTTAGGATCTTTTAAACTACTTGACTAATATGATTATATGCAAAATAAGATTGATGAATATATAAAATTGATTTTCATGATGGAATGATGACATATGTACTGTTTAGGTTAAATATGAATTTTACAGTCATATCAACTATATGAGAGGATATTCAAGTAAGTATGGTAATTTCAGAATATACATACATCTTTAGGAATATGTAGTGATATTAAAGGAAATGTAATATCATTTAAGGATTCTCTAGTTGATATCTTATTTTACATATGAAATGATGTCATAACAAGCACAAAAGATGTTTGTAATTAATTTGGGTGTTAGTACTGAAATAGATACTTATGATATAAGGATATTGAAAATTTTGGGACTTTAATAGATGAGCTAAGTATATAATTCAATATAATAATTAATATAGAAATAGGTGATAAGTCATATTCATCATCTGATGAATAGTAACACTTTGATACCTGGGTTTTTGGTTATTAGCCGTGAGAATCTTAACATAAAACATTCAAAATACAAGACGATGCTACATATATAAGAACATAGTGTGATGGAACTTTAGATTCATAACATCTGTTCTTTAAGGGGAGAAGAATTTCATTAAAATACATGTCATAGTAACCATAACAATATACGGGAAACAAAATTCTTAGCATCGATTCTTTTAAGGGAGGTAGAGTTACTAATGTACTTATTATATTAACTATAACAATATAGATAAAGGAAATTTGAAATAGTACGAGAATGTCGAGGACGGAATTTCTTTAAAGAGGGGGATTTGTAACGCCCCAAATTTAAAAGTATTATTTTTATAATTTTACAAAGCACGTGATAATTTAATAAAAATTAGATTATATTTTGAGATATCTCTAATAGGAAAATACCGTAAATTTTACGAACGGTTTTAGAATTTTAGAAGTTCGATTATAAAGTACTATATTATATATTTTCATGGGTGTAAAGAATTCTTTAGTTGAACTTAATTTGACACGTCAAATACCAAGTCAAAACATAAATAAGGAAAAGATAAAACTTCATAAAATAAAAATAAATTAAAAAAATAAAAAATAATAATAATAACAATTGTGTGGCAGCCACTTGAGAAAGAGCGGCTTAACAATTAAAAATATATATTTTTGCCGCCTATGAATGAGGCCGCAAAAACATAACAAAAAAGGGAGCTGTAATTTGTCAAGGGGGCTCGCCCCCCTTTGGTTTATTGATTGGGGGTGCACTCCCACCCACCTAAAAAAAAATAATACATTTACTAGAGGGTGCGCCCCCTGTGTATTTCATAGGGGTGCACCCCTATCTCTTAGAAATTATACCCATATTGTTTTGTCTCACCATCTGTGTTTTTCGGGCATGATTTTAATGGCAAAACAAATGGCCTTTCTATTTACAATATGGAATTAAGATTGGAAATGAATATGAGATTGACAGCTCGGTAAGTATTTAACTTTAGTTAGTTATTACCTTGTCCTAATTAAATATTGAGGAGATAAATAAATAGGAAATCTTATATTTACATATGTTAGAATAAACTTGATAAAGTGTGAGAGATATTGATGGCCCGTACAATGCAATGTTTGGAAATACCAAAACTACTAATGTCCTTAGATAACTAAAGACTGAGGTAAGTAATGGTTCAACTCAATGTAAAACACTAGTATTATTATGTGCTCATATGTGACAACGTGATATTTGGTTGTCTGTCATGCCCTATAATATTTATATGATATATTATCTTTGTATGAGACGTGAAAGTAGGGCATGACTTACTTGGCACCATATTGAGAGATGTGTTGTTGAACATATGATATGGTATGCCATATGCACACATTTGAGAATGATGACAGAGATGAGAGTATACATGTGGTATAGTGATTGACATGAGACATCACAGAAGATGGTGTAATCTTGGTGTAGTTACGTCACATTATATTTATCATATGTGTATATACACTTGCGATATTGGGGGCCTGACTACCACCGACCGGGTATATATATCGGACGCCGGTGTTGAGACCCAGCGGTTGTATGTTATGGCAAGCCTTGATTATTTGATGATATTGGTAAGTCCTTGTCATCTCCTGAGCCGAGTTGAGGCAATGACGGACACGTTTAAGGATCCCGAGTCAAAGTGAGACTAGGATGGACCTTCGGGCAAGGCATGTGCACACAGGCCTTTTGATTATGAGTTCATGCGGTGTTTTACATGAGGGAAATGGGCCCTATTTGCATTGTGGCCTGTGGAATCACCATATACATATGCATGTTATTACCTACTGAGCGTTATCTTATATAGTTTTGCATTGTAGATGTAAGGAAGAATGGTGACAACTCCAAGGTGAACAGAGGGCTATATACGGGAATCTTGACTGTGGGCATTATGGGTCTACCACCAGAGGCACCCTAAATTACAAATGTTTTTATCTTAAAATAATTATTAGTAATACTTTATAAAAGTAAAGTATTTTATAAAGGCAGTCCTCAATCTTCTACCACCCGTATTTAGGAGTGGGCATCGGGTGGTTCGGTTCGGGTTTTGAACCAAACTGCCACCGAACCAACTTAATCGTTTTGAAAAATGTCAAAACCACCACCAAACCGACGCGTAATGTCCACCGAAACCGACCGAACCGAATAATACTCGGTCAGTTTAGTTTTAAACTGGCAAACTAAAAAATTTTAACTTTTTCAGGGTTCTATAAATAATTTAATACCCTATTGCCTTCCTTTAAATTGCCAACAGTCGACGACTGCTCCTTAAATAGTTCATAAACCACCACTGACATTTATATTATCCCGATGTGGGGCTTTTTTGGGGTTCAAAATTCATTCAAGAGCACAGTTTCTTGCCTTCTTCTTCTTCAAAAATAAACACGTCTTCTTCAAAAATAAACATGGTTTGTTTCATAGGACGGGAGACAACATTGGGCAGCAATACATTTTGACAATGGCTGCCTCCTCTATTTTTTTTCAAGCTGATTTGAACTTATTGTAGTATGTGGATCTGGGCTCTCCGTTTTCAGGTGGATTGGTCTGATCGTTTTTGTTGTGTCTTGAGATTTGTAGATCTGGTTTATGTGTGGCTTCATTTGAAGATATAAAGTTACCCATTAAAATTTTTATTAAGATAAAAAATTTGTATAATGAGTTGTAGATTTGGGTTGCCTCTGATTTCCATAAAAGAACCAGTCCTCATCTTCTTTCTTCGAAATAGGAAGCTTTTCATGTTTAGTAATTCAACTCGGTTCAACTCGGGGCGCAACTCGGTTCAACTCGGGCCGGTCCAACTTGGTTTAACTCGGTTTACACCCCCTAACCCACTAATCGAACCGAGTCACATGCATATCTTCACCAAACCGACCGAATCGAACCACAAAAAGGCAAAAACAGGTCAACTCAGTCCGGTTCGGTTCGGTTCATGGGTTGACTCGGTTACTATGCCACTCTTACCCGTATTAATAAGTAAACTTTATTTAAGAAATTTGGCTTTATTAGATTACTAGTATAATAATTATTATTATTATCGTAAAATATATTTGAATACTTCAAAAATGAATTATGTTGCTCTAAATTTTCCTTTGTCGAAAATATTATTTGAGAAAAATATTTATCAAGTACCAAAAGTTTGTACATATTATAACATTCAAAACTTTCATTTTCCGGGTAATATAAAAATTTTAGAGTATTCAAGAGTGCTACATATTTCAATAAACTACTGGAGTTTGCACCCTTCTACTCCCCACACAATAAAAAATAGGTAACAATACCCTCTTAATTTAAATGATCATTGTATTTGATAGAAATTTTATTCCACCATAAAACATAGACTTGCCAAATGAAACAAAAAAATGTGGACTTCAAATTGAGAATTGAACATCATTTTTTTTTTCAGTTTCTTGTTGTAAAACATGTTCCACGTTTTATTAAAATTTATTCAACTAATTTTGCAATATCTCATTATTAGTTTTGTTTAACATCTATTAAAATAATAAATTATTGTGTCCAATTATCTATATCCAAGTCCCAAATAGTATAGAAACGAGCCAAAGAATTTAAATTAATTGATTAAATGAAGCCGCCTCAGGTCACAACCACAACAACAATGTCAAATAATTATAAAAATCATGAACGACTTGGACAAAGCATTTGAATTAACTGATTAAATAAAGTTGCCACATTCATTAACTCAACAAATCAAAAAACATCAAGGATGAATAAGGCATTATTTAATACATTTCTACATCTAAAAAATGTTGTCAACTATTTAAATTCTTGAAAAAAAAATTCGGCTGCTAGAACATGGCATATCCTAATATTCAAATGCACTTATTTAATACCCATCTTAGTATTATTGTATAAACAATTTTAAGAATGAATTTTGCCCCTTAAAGGTGACAGTGTTAAAAAAAAAAATTGGCAGCAGAAGATTAAGAGGAATGGGGAAGTTGTAGAACTGTTTTATATTTGATGGTAACCTAGAGAGTGATCATGCTTATAGGGCTAGAAATGAGCACTAAATGGGAGGAGAAACTATAGACTAAGAGCTTGTTTGATTCTCATTATTCTCCGTATATATAATTTTACCTATTACTGATTTGACATTTGATTTGACAATTATTCAATTACAACCACATATTTCAAATCTTTTTACATTTTCAATACACATACTACCTCTCTCCTCATTATTATTTCTCCAAATTTGGACAAATAATGAGAACCAAACAAGCTCTAATGCCATAGATTGTATCCATGACTATCTATAATAGTGAAACATATAACATGATAGCAAAAAACAAGTTTATTTTCAAATAGTTACTTGGCAAACTATAATGTTTATGTTCAAATCAAGTTAATCTTCTAATAATTGCTTGGCTAACTGTGATGTTGTACGTTTCATCGACTCAAAAGGGTTTAATTATGTGATAATACTCATGTGGCAAACAATCTGAAAAGGGCAGGCAACAAGGTCTACTATAAAAATAGAGAAATGATATTTGTACACACAAGATATACAATTTTTGTGCCCCTTGTATTTACTTAAATGTCCTTTGCCTCACTTTTCTTGAAATCACAACTTTTAGGGAGTGTGGGTAAATTTAGGGGTGTATGTGCAAAAGTTGTACACCTTGTGTGTACAAATAGCACTTCTCATAAAAACAACAGTTGAGGACACTACAAGTATTGCAAGGCGGCCAAAGAGAAAGGAAACCAAAAGTTCTTATCAGAGAACTCCTTACACAACAGAGCATGCTCGGAAGAGAGCCTAGTGGAAGATTATGTTAAGTTGTTAAGTTGTTATGTAGGTAGCTTGCTCCACAAGTATGTACTAATGCTAACCCCTTTGACCCCTTGGATATGGCCTCTTTCATCCACATTTTGTGCTTGTACATTTTGCTGTGGGATGCTGTGCATCTCTGATGTAGTAATGTGTTATGGAAACTATGTATATAATAATGGAGGAGATCAAAAGTGTAGATTCTAAGGCACTAATGTGTTTGGTTAAATTTTTGGATTATATGACTTTGTTTGCAACTTGAGTTAAATGTAAATTTGATTTGCGTCCATTTTGGTAGTGTACTCTATATTGCTCTGCAACGTAGACGTAAAATATTAAATTTTTCAGTCTGTTCTAACATTATGAGCTCAAACATGATGCATAGGTTTCTGGCAACATTCTATGTAATTATGTATTTCGATGTTTACCTTTTACCGAAACATAAGATTCTACATCTCTGCGTTTAGCCTCACATTGTCGCTTAAACACGTTGCACACGTTACTAGAAGAATTCTAAGGTAGGACTAATTCCACATTTATCTTCAACTCAAGTGTATTATTCTACATTTATGTGAATTCTACAATTCTATTTAACCTAAATGTAATATTCTACAATTACAAGTTACTTTACCCCTTTAAGCTTAAACACAACATATCGGTTGCTGGAAAAAATTCTACATTTAAGAAACTTCTGCAACTCTATGTAATGTAAATGTAGTATTCTATAATTACGAGTTACTCTACCACTTTAAGCTTAAGCATCTCACATATTTTGATGGAAAAATTCTACGTTTAGAAATTCTACATTTATCTGCAACATAAATCTAGACTTCTACAATTACTATTTACTTCAATACTATAAGCTTAAACACATCACATATGTTGCTCGAAAATTTCTACATTTATGTACATTCTACATTTCTATATGTAACCTAAATGTAGTGTCCTAGAATTACAAGTTACTTCACCACTTTAAGCTTAAAAAGAACACATCTGTTGCTGGAAAAATTCTACATTTAAGATCGGAAGAGCTCTACATTTTTCAGCAACCTAATTGTTGAATCCCACAAATACTATTTATTTCGCCACTATAAGCTTAAACATATCACATATGTTGTTGGAAAAATTCTATATTTAGATTAACTCTACATTTCTCTCTAACTTGAAAGTAATAAGTATTCTACATATACAAGCTAGTTTACATGGTAAGCTAAAAGACATTACATCAGTTGGGTGCCTATGGTGGAAATTTTTTCCCTCCAACTATAAATGTCCATTGTGTACAACAAAATATCCATTGTGTCTTCCGATCTCATTTCACATCTTTCAATTTGAGCCATTGATATACATGCACTGCACAAAATCACAACCATCGAATTATTTTGCCATTTTTTGTAAGAAGGGTGGTATACGTGTAATTTTACCTAACAAAATTGCCTTTTTTCCACATACTTGAGTTTTTTGCCCTTTTTCCATAACTATCCCCAAACGATCTATTTCTCCAATTGTCCCTTCATGTATTGGATCAATGTCATTTGGGTTGTACATGTGAGTATAATTATTGAATTCTTGATTACAATCAAATGAGTTTAATTAATAAAAACTTGAATTACTTAAATGAATCAATTTGTATAGTTTAGTTCTGATAATTATTGGTTAAATTCAAGTTACAATATTCTAAATTGGCTTAACATGAATCGGGTTCAATACATTGACCTTAAACATTCTGGGAAATTTATTTTATTTCAAATAATTAAATTTTTAAATTCGATATTGACTAGATGAGTGCGTCAGCAAAAGTATGACTTCAAACTTATTTTATACACACCATAGCGACGTGTGTATTAAAATAAAATTTTTAAATGAAAAAATTTTCCTGTCACCACAGAATATCTCTAAATATTTGAATAAACAAATAAGAAGCGATATCTACAATATATATATATATATATATATTATATTTAAGTAGAAACATAGTAATGAAGTATATTTATTCTTTTTTTGCAACCAAATATATTTATTCTGGATAAGAAAAATTTGACGTATAAATAATGAATTGAACTTATAAGTTTTCCATAATCTACATCTCAAGACTTGAGTTTGTTACTAAACTTCTTGATGATCATATGACTTGTATTTGTTTTTCCTTTCTTAAATGATTTCGTGGTAAACCTCATACTGCAAGAAGAGAGAAAACATCTACGAAGCTGCCTAAAACGGGTTAATAGAGATAATAGAATAATTTAATTCATTGAAAATAAAAGGAACAAAAAATCTTAACTTCTTAAAAACATAATTAACTACATATTGCTACTACTTCACAGAAGTTTTTTAAATGTGCAATCCTGTTTTGATTTTTTCCCTCTATTTTAAACATCATGAAACATTATAACGTAATAAATATTGTTTTACATATTTGAATCTAGCAAAAACTCAAGAGAAACAATCAAGATAGCATGTTCAAAGATTTCGATCAAAAGCCTTATCTATTTTATCTCTGGTTTAGTTAGACAAACATGTGAACCTTCTTTCAAACTCTTACACGCTGCTAAGAAATAAATCATGAAAGGCAAAATAGGGAAGCTGACTCAAACGTGACATTTGAGCCACATGAACACTTGAGAAAAATGGTTTGAAATGATGACATTAAATAGATTCTTTTAATTTGCTATTAGCCATTCCAAGTTGAAACATTTAATTCACCATCGAATAACTAATTAAAATGTAACATGCGAGGAAGAGGATATTGCAGTTTCAATCATAATCAATATTTAATGATGATGATGATGATGATGATGATCACTATTTGATGATTGTAAATACAATACAATGGTGGGCTTCTTTCCCCATCTTACTGCTAGAAATAGCTACTGCTCTCTAATAAGGAGATACTAAACCCCCAAGCACTATAAAGTGGAGAGAGAGAGAGAGAGAGTATTATGTAAAACCATACCATGATGTGCCATGCTGGTAATCCAGCAAAAACTCCATCACAAACAATGATGCAAAAACAGATTGCAAACCACAACGTTCTCTTCCGATCTGCCTAGGATTTTTTATCATGATATTCCAACCCCTCATAAACCAAATCCTCGATCTTGACTAAATAGATTTTAGTAGAGCACACTTTCTTGAACAAATTTGACATCATGAGTCAAGATAATATATAGTTAGGAAATTGCATTAGATACAATAGATGGCCAAATTCAATAGAGCATCAACTACTATTGTTCAAATGTGGCGTGAAGCTACATTATATTAATGTATGAAAGAGATTCTATTATCAATGTATATAAAATGAGGAAAAAACAATGTAAGAAAAAGATTCTCTTTCATACATTTATAACATGTTTATAATACATATTTCATTTTATATATAATAGAATCTCTTTCATACATTGATAACATTTTTATCCTTACAAATGCAAAAAATTATGCAGAAAAATCTTTACATATTAGTCTTTCAAAAAAAAAAAAAAATCTTTACACATTAACCATTGTTGTCTTAAAGAAATTCTTTATTTTTGTTTTCTTAAAGAAATACTATAATAAATGTTCAAACATCACGTTTTGCACAATAAGCAAATATTAGGCGGATATTCAATTTTCAAGTATTGTTCTTGAGTTGTTTTCCAATAGTTATTATTATTATTTTCAAATTCTGTTGTGTGCTTGTATCATCCAATCTTGTGAGTACTGGGGTTATAACTTAAACCCCTAGTTGCATGGCTGCATAGCTATTGTGATGGCTTATTTAAAATCAAATTAAAACCCACAAAAAAAAATTGATGATAATCAACGCAAAAGAAGTAAAATATGGAATTAATGGAAAAGAAAATTGATGGAAACAAGACCCTCACAGATTTTCCTTTGCTTACCATAGAGAGGTGGTCCAGATTTACTTCGACTCGTTGCCGTTCAGACAAAACTTCTAAATCAGCAACACAAAACAACCCACAACCTTTACGGAGTTTAACACTTGATCGGCACTGGAGAAATAAGACCGAAATTGGCTTTTACCCACACTTCCAGAGAGTGAGATGGAGAGCACTGTGACTTTATAAATGATCATGCGTATGTCAAGCAAGAGTAAAGGTGGAGAAGAATTAATTAATTAAAAAAGGAAAGAAAAGAAAGAGTGGAACACATCAATATGGGAAACGACCCCGTTTTGGTTGAAAATGGAGACCAAAATTGATTTCAATTTCTATTGTAAAACACATCCACTCTTTTATATGTGTTAGAAAAAACAAATGAGAACCCTCAGTTGCGTATATAAATCATTAAATACCCATATGAAGACAAAAAAAATTATTTTCTTTTTTCGTGAAAAAATATCATTAATTGAATGTGATATACAATAAAAATTAGAGGGCTACTACAACATGATAGTGGAAAATAGAGATAAAGGAGATAATAACTCAACCACATATATATATACATATATATATAACCAATAATCGATTCAAATTAGGATTCCTAAAAAGTACCAAATTGTGAAAGCGAAAAAGAGTTTAGGATTGCAATTGACAAATAAAATATTCAATATTCAGTAGAGAAATTGAGATGTAGAAAATTTGAATTTTACTAGTATTGAAGAATCTTTATGCGTATATTCTCTCCCAAATCTCTCAAGCTACAAATCTTCGACAAACACCGTGGCTCAGCCTGAAATCCCACTGCTCACATCATAGGCTTCTTAGTCTTCATCACTCTCAACCATGTGCAAAAAATCAAAGTCACAATAGAGAAATCCAAATGTACCAGTAAAGAAAACATGGAAAAAAATTTAGAAGAACGGGGTAGATTTACTTCCCTGACCCGCCATTGTCTTGATCACCATATACAGTTCGTCTGGTTCGAAAGTAGCAGACCCAATTTCTTCACCCTCTTCTACATGACACCATATCCCTCTATGGAATCAATCCTGTATGAATACCATGCATGTATAGATAGAGAAAGAGAGATTCAGATTTAGAGAAATGGAGGTATTGTATCTATGTGTGGTGGAAAATTTTAAGTAATAAAAAAACTAAAAAAGATAGTTATATTGTAGCTGAGTTTGGGTGGAAAGTGTAGGTGAGATCTGCTCAAGTTCAACTGCTTTAGTAAATATATGGACATGATGATTGAAAAAAAAAGCTATTTTACACAGTTACACTTAACGTCTTTAATCTTTAAATGTTTAATCGATCACGTCTTTAACCTTTATTTTTAGCCTAGTGAGTCTCCAACCTTTACACAAATATCTCCTCAGGTCCTCAATCACATAATCCATTAGACAAAGCTATTAATCCAAGCGCGTACACCCTAATTGAGTAAAGAATTAGTGGTTTTATGGGAAGAATACAAGGCTTGTCTTTTCCCTGAACCCAATTCGTCAAGAGTCATTTTTTTGTATTAGATTCATCCATTTATTTAACAAACAAAAATATCTAAACACCTGATACTCCATCTTGCAAACAAAATTCAAGAACTATTGTTTCAATATATTAAGAGGAAGTTCAAGAATGCAGATATTCAAGATAGATCATATTTGTCTTGCTTACGAGAGGAGAAAAGGGGCTTTTACAATTTGAGTAGGGTTCAGAGTAGAAGAAATGGCAACCAAAGTTCATTCCTTTGAAGAGGTAGCTAAGTACAACAAGAAACGTGATAGCTAGCTCATTGATGTGTTGTCATTTCTTGAGGAACATCCTGGCAGTGATGATGTTCTGCTGATTGCATCAGGGAAAAATGCTACAAATGATTCTAAAGATGTCGGCCATAGTGATGATGTAAGAGCAATAGTGAAGAAATTCTTGATTGGTGAAATTGATGAATCCACTCTTCCTACAACTACAAACATGGAGTTGGAGAGTTCGTCCAAGTTGCTATTATAATTTATCCTGCCTATATTGATTTTGGGATTGACATTTGTTTATTTCTACTCGAAACATGGAATAGGTAAAAAAAGGGTGGTTATTTTTAACATATATGTTGGTGACCTCTTCTGATATATTTACTTGAATAGGCTTTTATATTAAATCACATTCTGAAGTGCATGAATTGTTCCGATCCTATAATCTTGATGCAATTTCATAGAACAATGGCAACCACTAGAAAGGAGACAATCTGATTTTAACTCGTTTTCATTCTTCTTCTGACAAAAAAGGGCAAATCATATTAGATCGGAAAAGATCATCATCATTATCTCTAAGTTGTTCATCAAATCATATAGTAAGCAAATCACATCACAGCACAAATGAAATTTGTAGAATCCCAGTGCCAGTGGGGTGTGCAAGTTCCCAGCCTACCCATTTCCAAGAGTTCCCTCTATTATGTCTACCACCACCCCTATTCAGTGTAGCAACCTCTAATTGAATTGGAATGATTCTACGGTGTGTCTCTCCACTGGTTCTGACACCCTATCCTTATAAAATTTCTATCAACGAGCTGTCCCAAAGCAAATTACTTTGCCCATCAATTGTTCTCCACCTTTGGATGTAAGCCTCTTCAACATTCACCTGACACGGCAACCGGTTCAAGGCCTCTGGCATTGTAGCAAAAACTCTTGTATATTAGGGATTCTCTTTTAGGATTGTCAAGTACTTGATTGGGATCCTAAATAATACGATTGTGCTACAGACATATATGTACGTGGGTGTGGTGGTAAGAGTTGGAGAAGAAAGAAAGGAAAAATAGGACTTTCTTGTTCTTCCAGTTATGGCCAAGATTATTTGCTCAATTAGGGGTGTACCCGCTTGGATTAACAGTAAGGATAGCAACGGGGCTGGTTGGTGTCGGGTTTAGCTTCCCCGCGCCCCGCCGTGTTTTAGATTTCCCCGCCCATCCCATCCCGTCCCTGATCCCCGTTTGAATTGGGGCGAGTCGGGTTCTGGTGCGGGGACAGGTCAGGGCTGGGATGGGAAAAATCCCCGTTCCCCGCCCTGATTTTCAATTTTTTTTAACCCCTCCTTTTGGACGAAGACGGAGCCAACATTGGACCGTGATCCTTGGGCCGACCCTTTTAATTGTTGGTTTAACTGTAGTGGCTTTAAGCCCAAATATACACTTTTAAAAAGCTTTTATTGTATTTGGGCCAACATTGCATCGGCCCAAGCAAAAGGTGGTCTTCCATCTAATGCTCTTTTATAGAGCATAAATAGCTTTTTCTCATAGCTACAAACCAATATAGGACTCCACAAACTAATTTTTTTAAATTAAATAACTTAAAACTTCGGGTTTCGGGTCGGGGCGGGGCGGGGCGGATCGGGTCGGAGCACCCAAAACCTGTCCCCGCCCCACTGGAGATTCAGGGCACAAGTTTGTGCCCCATCCCCACCGCCATTTGGGAACCTCGAGGGGTAGTCCGATCTCCCGCCCCGTTCGGGACGGGTCTCTGTCGGGTTCAAGTTTTCGGGGTAATTTTGCTATTCCTAATTAATAGCCTAGCTAACATATTATGTGATTGAGGACTTAGAGAGAGATCATGTAAAGATTGGGCTTATGAGGCTAAAAATAAAGGTTGAGAATAAGATCGATTAAATATTGAAAGGTTGGGGAAAGGTAATTTACACATAACGTCAGAAGGGTAATTTACACCTAACGTCCCCAATCTTTTAATTTTGTATCAATTTAGTCCCCATTCTTTTTTTAGGTCTACTAAGTCCTCAACCTTTCATTAATTATCGTATTATGTCCCCAACTTTCAATTTTCACTATTAACCCCTATCAAAATGATTATTGTATCATTGATTCTTTTTTCTTCCGATCTCGTCCCCAACCTTTCAATTTTTATACAATTTAATCGCTATTATTTGTTGGGTGTATATAATATCTAACATTTCATTTGTCGTCATGTTATTTCTCCAATAACACCTTTCGTCCTCACCCTTTTAATTACTAATTTTAGCTCAGATTAAATTACCATTATACCTTTAATTATTTAAATAAAAATTGAAAAATAAAGAATAATATAAAATAAGAATTTTACACATTTTAGTCCACAGTGATCTATAAAAAAAAATTTGATTTACACCAAATTTGATGGATACTTAATCCCCGTAAAAAAAGTTTCCAATCCAAGAGTCGGTGTAATAGATTGGACCAGGTTTTTATTTCATCACATATCATATAAAAGATATGAATCAGGGTGGATAAAAAAATTATTTTCTATTTACAAAAATGATATCGACCCTTAATGTTCTAATTCTAATTTTTTATGGATCCACAATTAGCGAATCATATCTGATTGAGACGGATAACAAATTGGGAGCAAGGGTGAAAATCACAAAAAGAGATAAGAAATGAAATTAGAGTAAATTATTATAGCTATGTTTATTTTTTGTAAATCAAAAATCAATTTTTTGGGACAGATCTACCAATCTATATCTGTCATATGATTTATAGTAGATCAAGAAATCGGATTCGATTCGTCAAGTTGATACTTAGATTGACATCTTTCTTCAACGCAAATTTGATATCTATCAAGATCGTTATAGATCAATTTTTTATCATTATTTCCGACTGTTGTCATTGGGTTATGTAAGAGTGAGTTTGAGTGGGTGGACTTCTTATTTTATATTATTTTTTATTTAAATAACTAATGATATTAACAGTAAAATTTAAAATGTTAGGTATGAAAATTATTAATGAGGATATAACATGATAAAAAATGAAAGGTTGGAGTTCTTCTGCGCCCAAAAAAATGAGTACAAAATTCTTTAAAAATTAAAAGGTTAGGGACTTATAGTGAAAATAAAGAATCAAGAGTATAATAGTCATTTTGATTGGGGCTAACAGTGAAAATTGAAAGGTTGGGAATGAAAAATAATGTTAGTGACATAATTCCCGACCGTGTAGAGAGTTTACACATCTAGTGGGATTAAAAAAAAAAAAACACATTGCTGAGCGTTCATACGTCATTAAGTCTTCAAAACCTCCCGCCACCTCCGACCCAAATCTTGGCCAAAATCGCCCCAAAATCTCTCTTTACCTCTTGGAATCGCTCCAGATTCTCCGACAAAGCTACCCAAAATCTGTGGAATCGCTCAAGATTTTCATCGAAACTAGTCTCGTTCGTACACAGGAGGCTAGCAAAGGCGACACGCCGTTAATTGCACAGCTATATAGCGAAGAGCCATCACTGTGGAATCGAGGTAGAGGCCTCTGTTGGATTTCAGTTTAGCAGCAACATACCCTGATTTTCTACAGGTAATTTTTAATAGGTAATCAGGTAATTTTTAAATTTTCCGTTCAGTGCATATTATGAGATTATTTTGGTGGCAAAGAGTTAAAGCAAGAAAATGAAGTAGGAAAGAATAAAAAATAAATCTAAAATTGCAAACAATTCATAACACGTAGGAGACGCTTGAACTTTTCATGATTAAAATTGATGGAAATTGGTTAGTAAGAAGGGATCCAGTTGATTGATTTATATTCTGAATTTTGGTGCCACCCGCGTTCAGCCTGCATTAAGAAATAATTTTGATGGCAACAAGTAAATTTTTGAAAGTTAATATTATTATACTCTCTTTGTGTTCAATCTCGAGCTTCTTATTGCGAAACCAAAATACATAGAAAAAATTATCGCATTACCAAACATATAATCTGTTTGATATTTATTTTACCTGCTAATGTTTTGATTATTCATGTACCCTATTTACCAAAAAGCTTATAGATGATGTTGAATCTTGTATATTTTTCTAGGTTGCACACTATGAAAGGCCTGCATTAAGCAAAGGTTATTTACTTCCAGAAGGTATTCGTTTCCTCTTCCCACCTCTGGTCATAGTGGATGATACTCTTTATTCTTACATGAGAACAATACTATCTAACTTTTGAGAAATGACTTTAGTTTGGGAAAAAAAATGAAGCATTAGTCTATTTACCTTTATTTATTTATTTTATCTCTTGTATCCAACATTCCACATATGTATGACATTGTTATACTATATTGATGGTGCTTCATAGTGCATATTTAGTCTCTTTTGATATTAGTTCTAGCATTAGAGAGAAATTTCTTGTTCTAGGGAGGTTTATAAGAATTGATTTTTGAAAGTTCTTTTTTTTGGGGAAGGGGGTCGGGGAAGTTTTGGTGGGATGTAAAGAAATATTATTAGAAAATTTAATGCTTGTATATATCTTCATTGGAAATGTGTCATATAGATAGAAGAAAGAAGATTTAAGACTGTGAGATTGTGAAACTGTGTAATATTTTGAACTTTATGGATTCGTGTTGTTTGCAGGGTGCAACCAACCGAGATTGAAATAGTTTCTAGGAAACTGATTTTGGAATTACATCGTTAATGCACTTCCAAGCATTGTAAATAAAGCAATGGCTTGCCATCTAGGGAGTAGGATTAGCTGAACAAATTTAGATTGTAAAATTTTTGTGTTTCTATCGTTACATTTGGGAGTTGAGGGAATGAATCCCCTTCAGACGATAACTTCTAGGTTTGGTCCAAATAAATCTAAAATTGCAAACAATTCTTAACACATAGGAGACGCTTGAACTTTGCATGATTAAAATTGATGGAAATTGGTTGGTCAGTAGGGAGTAGGATTAGCTGAACAAATTTAGATTGCAAAATTTTTGTTTTTCTATCATTACATTTGGGAGTTGAGGGAATGAACTCCTTCAGAGGATAACTTCTGGGTTTGGTCCTTCCTCAAGACAAAGTTTCTTTCTAATTGATACATTCTTTGTTAGCTTGGCAGTTACTTCTAAAACTCATGGAGGAGTTAAATGACGTTGAATAAATGAGCATATTTGTATGAAACCCATCTTTAGCTCTCAATCATTAAGGTCAAAGAAACTGTAATATGTGCTGTATTTATATATTCATAATATCATCATATGAGTTTGCTAGTTTACTGTCTTAGAATATAGATATTCTGCTGTTCTGGGTATGGAATTATGTTTATGCTGAAGTAACAATTTTTAAAACATATTCAGCCTTTTGATTGATTTGTTCTTACTTTTGATCCCCTGCGCCCTGTTTCTTAATTGTTGTCTTCATTGATGTTATTGCGGTTATAATCACAGTCTTGTCTTTATCAATATTATTTACTATAAATCACTTTGTATTAGGAACCTCGTGTGGATTTGGCCATCAAAATATTGGATGGAGCATCTCGAAGGCCTGGTGGCAAGATTCTCATTTGTTTAATCATTATGAAGCTTTTAATTATATTATAGATCATAGGAATTGAAATTACTCATAAATTTTTTGTCTTTTTTTTCCAAACCTCATTTTACTATTTTGGAGCAAGTTATAATAAAATTAACTCTACGGTCGGATTCACCGCGGAAAATGGTATACTAGTACGATAATTAATAAAAGATTTGAGTCTTAGTAGGCCTAAAAAAAGAATGAAAACTAAATTGATACAAAATTAGAAAAATGAGACTTAGAGTGAAAATTACCCAAAAAATGAAGGTTCAAAATGATGACCCATCAGACAATGGAAATGGGAAACGAGACACATTTAGAACTATTTAAAAAGATTAGGGGTCATTTATGAGAAATCCCAAAAGGTGAATTCGTAGAGCCAGAGAGCAACAAACGAGGTCGAATTGCTCCATAATAATCTGATCGATCGAGATCTCGCCTGAGACCCCGAACTCGCTGCCGGATCGTGCAAAGGGGTTCTCCGACATAAGGTTAGAATTACCGAAGAAGTTCAAAAAGGGGTGAACATGGAGGTGGAAGAAGGACTTGCGTTTGACGACAAGGCTAAGAGAATGAGAGATCTTTTATCTAGCTTCTACTCTTCAGATCCATCTTCTAGTGAATCTTCGTTGCAGAATTACAGCACTACTACTTCTTCCTCTAGATTTGCTACCCTCGACACCATCAACACCGCCTCCTTCGACGCCGATCTGTACATGAATCTTCTCGTATGCACTTAATTTCCTTCTTTTATTTCGAACTGCCCTTACAAAATTTATGTCTCGAGAAAATTTATTCATTTTCAGGTTGTTTGATTAAACTTTAGATAAGCTGGTTAGTCAGTAGCAATGGTAGAAAAGCTGCTGACTTTTACTTGTGGGTAAATAAAAATATTAATATCACTCGAGGATTCTATTTTTAAGTGTTACAACTTCATTGGCAGAACTCACCCTCAGTAGCTAATGGAGGGTGCCTAGGTTATAGACCTCTCAAAAGCCCATACTTTTCAACGTGGGTCAAGTCTTGTATCAAATGGTTCACCATGATATTCCACAACGCTCTGCAGTCTGGATGTGTACAACGGTAGGCTTTGCGCTAGAGACTGCTAGTTCTGCGGAAACTTTGCAACTGCATAACTTTGACATGCTCTGTTACCAATGTTACAACCTCTTGACTAGAACTGCCTTTTACAAGCTAGCTATTAAGGGGAAAGGTGTCTAAGAGGTTGTAAAGCAACCATAAAGCCCATGAAATTTGTGTGGGAGCACTCCTATGTCAGGAGAATGAGCATGTAGGGACAAATGAATATTTATCCATAAGATGAGGAATAGAGGTGTGTAATCTCCGTTGAGCATCGCAAGGTTGTTAACCATGCCAATTAACTCAAAGTATAACTTAAACATATAGAAAATGAAATAATGTGTTTTAGCACCTGTAGCCAATCTAACTTGTTTCAGGCTATTTTTAGTTTTTAGTTTATACTCCCTCCGTCCCAAAAAGATATTCCCCGTTTCCTTTTATATCCTTCCCAAATTATATTCCCCTTTCCTTAATTAAATTTTTTAGTTTTCTAATATACCCTTATTTGTGGTGCATAGAAATCAACAATAAAGAAGAAGTAGAGTGAAATATTAATTAAACTAAATGGTATATTAGGAAATATATTCTTAAATTGTATATTTCCAATAACATTAATTGAGTTTTCTTAATCTGTGTGAAAAACCAAAGGGGAATATCTTTGTGGGACGGAGGGAGTACAAAACATTAGAAACTTGTTTACTTTCAAAATTTTGAAAATATATTTCCTAAAATGAAAAAGATTTTGTAAAGAAAACTTAAAATTGTATTTTGTCATTTTGAGGGTTTTTAGTTTGAAATTGAAAACCCTCAAAACGAAGAAAACACATTCCGTTTATCATTTTTTTTGGGGTGCCCTCTTAAATTACACTTAAAACATGAAATTGAAAATGAATATAAAAAATAAACTGAAAAGCAATGAGAACAAGCCTAAATCTTTAGATGGCCCGTTCTTCTCTCGTTCCTATTATTTTCTTCGCTTGTTCCTATTATCTTCTACCTGCACATTACCTATACGGTATGTGAGCTCATTGTGCCACTGTAGGGTATGCTTGCAATTGGTATTTGATCATGTTAGAAACTTAAACATCTTTAGCGTTTTATTTCTAATCAAAGTGGAAGTAGAATGAGGGGAAATTAGTGGTGAATATTTATGTTTTCCTTGTGGGTCTCATAAAATATGTTGATGGGACTGTATTGATCAATCTCTATTTTGAGCTAGAAATAGAATGCTAACATGGGGCTTAGTTTCTTCATCAGTATCGAGATTCCTGAACTTCTCTATTGGCAACAATGTTTCCTCAAACATAAACTAAAACTCTGTGTTATGTAAAATGCCATGTGCACTAAGTGTAAGTTGATTGCTTGGTGTTTGGTGATGGGGTGGAGTGCATTAACAGATGAAAAATGATTACTAAGTTTATACACTGTCAAAATCCATATGAGCATGTTAACTTTGATGGGCTAGGCATCTGACTTGCAAATATATCTCTCAATATCTCATTTTCCATTGCGGAAGTTGGGGTCTTGTAACTCAAGATGACCCTGTATGGTATAAACCTGATAACAATACTTCCGTACTCTGCTCAAACTCTGCCTAGACTTTCATTTCGTAAACTTGTTAACTCTGGTAGCGGTTGTTTCTACCAAATTGGCTTAGTGGGTACAGAGGCCCATTTTCATTTTGGGTACAGCATCTTTGAATCTTTGTTTCTAGAGTTCTCGGTGATTAGAAAAATAGTACAAATTGACAATAGATGGGTTTTGAAAATTTCCCTGATGCTGGAAGATTTCAACAGGAAACTTTTTACTTTGGCTGGTTGCCAATAGGTAAAATTCACTAACTTAAAACTTATGATATTACTCATTGAAGCAAAAACCACATAAGAAAGGTATTTAGCAGGTGGAAGCTCTTGAAGATGCTGAGATTTTTGGGGGGGCAGTTGTTGAGGGGGAGAGAAGGAAAAGCAAGGTGACATTATCAGTTCTTGACTTGGATGACCTTAGTCTGGGATGTGGGAAATGTAATTTACTGTGTAGACTCGGTTTCTCTACTTTCCTTTTTCTAATGCATGAATTATATATTTGCTTTTTTGAGATATATTGTCAACCAAGTATACGTAGACTACATGGTGTTTTTAGACAATAACCATGAAGCCTAGCGTTTGGATCCTTATACGACGAAAGTTGGACTATGAATACATGTTAGTAGCTTCATTATGCAATTACTGTAAGATGCCCAGAGGAAAACCTTTTAGCTAGAAAGCATTAACTTCTTGTTGATTGTTGAACGCAAACCAAGTGTTTCTTTTATATCTATATCAGTCATTAGTTTATAAAATGTGTTCCATATCAGTTTTTTAAGCGTGTTCTAGGGAGCTTTATCTTGCTTTACCTTAAATCAAATGTTGGTTAACAAGTCAAACTATTCTCCATTTAAAAAAAAAAAATTACACTTTCCAATAATCTTTCCTTACGTTCTCACTGCACATTTTCCCAAAAGCAACTTTCAAAAATCAAAATCTAACATAAAGCTTCCTAGAACAAGCTCTAAACAAAAACATCATCGTAATATCCCTAATATATGGTTTTCAGGCTCACGTCATGTCCGAACAATGGAGGCTGGGATTCCCTTACCATTTTAGTAACTAATCAAAATTAAGGTACATCGCGTGAGGGCGGCATATAGTTGACCTCCTAAAAAGAAATGTGTAGAAATCTGTTCTTACAAGAAGTTGGGAAAAATTTCTTGTATATTCATAAGTCTAAGCCCTCGTTTAAAAACCCACTCTACTTTTAAATAAAAATTGGTCAAACTAATCACATTCTCATATTTCATAGGACCCACATGTATTGCACATTTCTACCATCCAACTCCACTCTTTCTATTTATCTCTCTTATTTCTCATTATTTCTCACTAAAGTGAGTTTGCAAACTGGCACTAAATTATATACAATATATATTTACAACAGGTAAATAAGAAATTGAATGAACAATCTCCTAGAATCAATTATAACATTCCTAGAGCTAAATAAGGAAAAGATATATTTGCACTATACACAGTACATAATTAGGGACTTCAACTCTCCCCCCTTCCCTTCAAGTTGGATCGTAGATGTTAATCATGTCCAACTTACACATAAGATTGTCAAAAACTCTGTCTAGGAAGTCCTTTAATGAAGATGTTTGCAGTTTGTTTCTCGGTAGTGACATCTGTCATGCAATAACTTGAGTATTCACTTTTTGTTTTTTACTCTCCACTTCTGTAATTTGCTGACTTCATGGATGCTTTGGGCTAATATGCAGGTACAAAAGTCAAATTTGGAGAACCTTCTTCAGAAGCATGTTGAAATGGCTGCTGAAATAAAAAATCTTGACACTGACTTGCAGATGCTGGTATATGAAAATTACAACAAATTCATCAGTGCCACAGATACAATTAAAAGGTGAACCCCCAGTTTCAATGTTATCACAAACTTTTTCATTGTTTTGTACTGAATAAAAGAATATCATTGCAGACTTGCGGTTGAACAGATCTGATGCAAATCCTATAATATATAAAAGCAGGATTCTAGAGATGTCAGTTGAAGTTATTCTAGTTCGATTCAAAATAGGTTTTAGTGTTTCCTTATTATATTCTGGTTTCTTTTAGTTAGTTGGTTACCTTGAGTGGGTTCTGTTTCAACCCTATGTATAGAGAGTCTTGCTTTTGTGATCAGAACACTTGAATTATGTGATAAATTGATACATTCTCTTGTTTTGGGTTCTTCTCTTTCTCCCCATTTCTTCAGCCCGTTTAGTTATCCTCTCCTTCATATGTCCGTCCTCATATCTTTCTCCTGATTTATGTTTACCGATCTTTTTCATATATGTGTTTGATATCAAGATGTACCTATTAGGAAGTTACACTTGTGAAAGTTCATTTGTTCTCTTGCCTCCACCTGTGCCTTCCTTCAAGAAGCATATCGTAGTGTGTGGTATATGTTTAAACTAATGGTTATATGGATGTAATGTGGACATCCAAGTATGCCAATTTTTAACGAGGATGATACACAATGTAGGGACAGGCTAAAAATATATTTTTGGACATGAGGGTAAATGCTTAAGACATTCCTCCATCTTGACACCAGTATATTAGTGGAATAGTGGTGGTCTATTTTATGCATAAATCTTATACCTTTCACCCAAACTTTACACGCTTCACAATATATGGAGATAGATTAATGTAATGATCGCTCTCATAGTAACGTTTATGGAGTTTTAACAAAATATTACATCGCTGTTCTATTATAATACTCTTTCACATATGTGCATGATGGTATCCTCTCTGTTTAAATTTCATTCCTAAATAATTTGTACAAGTGTTCTAAATAAGATTAAAAGGACAGTATCATATGTTATTGGGAGCATTCTAAAAATATCCGTATTAAGGCAAGGAAACATTCTTCCTGAGCATCTCTGTTTTGGGTATATATTTGGCATGAGGATATACACACACACACACAATCTCTCTCTCTCTCCCCCCTCTTGCTCTCTCTCTCTCTCTCTCTCTCTCTGTGTGAATTTTTATATTTCCATTTTTTTTCCCTAATTTAATCCTAGAAGATGTCAATCTTATCAAGGGCTTTTGTTATAGGATGAAAAATAATATTGTTGGTATGGAAGCAAACATGGAACAGCTTCTAGAAAAGGTGTTTGGTAAATATTCTTTCTGGTCATTGTTCACGGGTGTTTCAACTTGAAAAAATAATTGGAACAGCATTAGTTGACTAAAAGAAATGAGGTTCTTGAAAATTGTTACAGATAATGTCTGTGCAATCTAGAAGTGATGGCGTCAACACTTCTCTTTTTGAGAAGAGAGAGCATATAGAGAAGTTGCACCGCACACGCGATCTTTTGCGTAAAGTTCAGGTATAAATCTTGCAAAAATGCGTCTATATTGTCTTGGTGAATACTCTGAATAGGTAGTTCTAAATCAATCATGACAAAATGTACAAAATTTGCTACTATGGAAAACAGAGAGCAGATTAGTAACTCATCATTTCAGCCGTGTCTTGGCTTTGAGTTGCCAATTATGAATTGCATACATTTAATTTCAGGGAAAGATATCTTCCAATCGAGGGAGGCCCTAAAGTATAATTTCATTTTATTGGCATTTTGGACTTATTATCATACCAACATGATTAATTCTCTGATGCAAAAACTTTGTTATTTGATTACTATATATTCTGCAAACATTTTTTCTGGATATTTTTGAGTCATACGAATTCAATGTTATATGGAAAGAGCAGTTTATTTATGATCTGCCAACAAGACTTGATAACTGTATCAAATCTGAAGCCTACGCTGATGCGGTCAAATATTATATTGGAGCAATGCCAATTTTTAAGGTTCGTATCTTCTTACTCATCTCGGATGCTTAGATATATTGTTTTCCAATTATTTACTTGTCATAAATGATGATGCTGGATCATCTGCTTCTTCAATAATAGGCTTCTCTACCTCTCCTTGTCATTAATTCCCATTCTTGTTCACAAGGTATATGGGGAGTCGTCCTTTCAGGACTGTAAGCGAGCATCAGGAGAAGCAATGGCTTTAATTATAAAAAATTTGCAGGTATTTTTCTTCTTCAGTCAAAGATGATTCGATCAATAACTGCCCCATATGTGGTATTTTAGGTAGATTATGCAGCGATCGTGGAATCCAAAAGGTTAGATGGATGAGGAGGGTACAAAATTGATATCCGATAATGGAAAATATTATGCTCTTCTAAATGAATGGCTGGAAGCTAAAATTTTATAATTAAAGAATAGGTAGTTATGGAGTTATTGATTCAAATGGACTCATCACATAACATACAAAGGAGCAGAGCTTAAACAAGATTCCTATAACTTTTTTATCATATAGCGGAGAAAAACATGTTTCATTTTTGTTTAGTATAGTCTTTATAAACTTCTTCCATAAAATTGTTTACCATGTAACTTAAATTTCTGTAAAATCTCAACCAAGCTAGTAATATTGGTGCTAAATTTTTTTGTGAGCTTATTATTAATAACAGTCGACCTAACTTGAGGTTATGTTTCCCGTCATGGTTTCTTAGTCAAGAGACTGTTGAGAGTCCCATAGGCAAAGTTGGGATAATGTTCATAAAATGAAGTAAGCCAAAGAGCCATCACGGGTGCAATATCTTGCCAAATAAATGTCCAAGTTGATTCTGACTTGCTGGAAGATGAAATTAGATCTGGTTTTTTTGATTGTTGCTTTTGATACTCATTTTCTCACTATAAATTTATAAACCACCTATTTGATAACTATTCAATTACAACCATATGTTTCAAATTTATATCAAATCTCAACTTGTTTTAGTGGTGGCTCTTGTCATACTTCACGTCAATTCCAATCCCCTACTATATGAGCTCTAATACTTAACTATAATTTCTCATTATTATTTAGAAATTATAACGAGTATCAAATTACACAATTAGATACAGACAGCCTATATTAATAATTGCTGTTTCAGGGGAAGGTATTCTCGGATTCGGAGTCCATACAAGCAAGAGCTGAGGCTGTTATACTTCTTAAGAAGTTGGATTTCCCAGTATGTATTTTACAATGTTTGTTCTATTTCACAATCTCATCTGGATGCATAGAATTTCCACCCAGGACCCATTTTGGCCAGACTCGAGCCAATTGGAGCCCGCTTGCTTTGTGACAGGTTCATGTTGTAAGCTGACTGTTCACATGGCGAGTGGCTTTTGAGTTAAACATGACTGCTCGGGTCTAGATGATGGATGTGATCTAGGCATAAATTCCCTAGAAGAGAAGGATTATCTCATTACAATTCAGCATATTTAGAACAGTCATCAGTTTCAATGTGAAACTAGTTCATATGCAATATATGGAGAAGTATGGTCTATTATTTTGCCTTAAAGATTGATCTGCCCTTCATTATTGTTTGCCCATCATTGACAGGTCATGAATTTGAAGGTTAAACTGTTTGAAAAGTTAGAGCAATTCCTTGTGAACCTTCATCTTGAATCTAAGGAACTTGTAAATACTCCAGCAGATGCTAGTGAACATTCTAACCAAGGAGCTGTTGTCAACTCAGCCTCCTCTGCTTCTCATGAGGTAAAAGAATCAGTTTTGATTTACAGTTTTGATGAACTTGTTTAGGTGTATATGTGCCCTATAATGTAATTGAGTTTCATGGTTCAAATTAGGAACTTGAATTTCTTACATGCACTTGCAAATGGGTAATTGCATAGATTAGTGCCTGTAAGTTTCCACTATCTCAAATGCACACAAAAATTTAAACTTTTGTTTCTCCTGTGAAGTGTACACCATAGATCTTCTGGTCTAGATAACTTGTGACTCTGGTATATTTTCTTTTATTCTGATATTTATGACTGCCATGTGTATTCCAATCCTAGTTGACCTTCAATCACTTTCAGGCTTGTATTCGTGAATTTGTGGAAGCTGTTCGTGCATATAGAGTTATATTTTCTGAATCAGAACAGCAGCTTCTTAAACTCACTCAAGATTTTGTTACAAAGTATGTCTGCTATGTTCATCTTACTATTTATACCAAGTGAATCATGATAAATTACTTGGTGACTTAACTCTCTCTCTCTCTCTCTCTCTCGAAAATAAAACTAGGCATTTTGAAGCCGCTCGTCAGCAAATTAAGGAGTTTCACTCAGTGGAATTACTGGCAATCCTTCGTAAGTCCACAGTACTCAATCAGCTATCGCAAATTTGACACAAATACCAATTAATAACTTGAGGTATTGTTAGGCTTATATCTTTTCTTGCACATTGCCTGCATTGGTAATATGGTTTATGAAAGTAAGGTTATTGTTGTTTCAAATGTGTGTAGTTCACATTATTAGGAACAGTAGATTGCTTACATAACTAAGCACTTGTTCACAAACCATTTTTATTTTAAAACAAAATTTGGTCAAAGCAATCATATCCACATATTTCATGGGACCGTCATGTACTACACAAATCTTCACCATTCATTTCCATAAAAACCGTTTCTACTTTTAAATAGTAATAGTTGTGAACCGGTGCTAAAATGAGATGAGATAATTCATATATTGTACTGAGATCTGGTATGAACTGTTTTTAGTAGAACTTAAGGAATGAAAGTAATGAGACGGCAAAACTATTTTCAGGTGATTGTAAGGCGCAATTGCCTCCATGTAATAAAAATATGACTACCAATCAAGAGAATTATAGTTAATAAAGCCAAAGGGAAATGGTCATGCATTATTAGTTTTGTACTACTTTCTTGCCTTTGCCTTGGCACGAATCAATGAAATCGATTATTTTCCAATACGCAGACCCGAAATAACCAAGACGTCAACTAATGTTAGAATTATAAATAAATGTTAAAAAGGAGGATAAGGTTTTGATTTCACACCTACGAGAGGCACTGATTATGATATTTTGTGACGACAGCGAAGTGTATGGCTTTTGCAATCTGGTAAGAAATCCTTGGGTAGAATAATACGAGTTATAACACATGCAAAAATTGAGTTTTTTTCTTGGGGGTGGGGGGTGAAATTCACCCCTTGTCCCTGCCTGCTTAAGTGGCGAGTCCCCGCAAGGCATGGGATTTCGGGAATGGTTGCCATCCCGAATGCCTATAGATGGAGATGAACTATGGGACTAATGGAGATATTGGAGTTAGGTCCAATGGGTTAATTTTAATCTTGGGTTGGATAATCTATTGGAAGAAATATGTGCATGGGTTGCTTTGTTTTATATTTGAGGTTAGTTTGACTGATTATTTTGTTTTTGGACTAAAGATGCTAAAAGAGGTGATTCAAGGCTTGGGTTTGATTCTGGGGTTTTTTTTTTTTTTTTAAACGTCCCACCCCACCTACAAAAAAAAAAAAAAAAAAAAAAAAAAGGAGGTAA